>JACEII010000025.1:7666840-7778254 GCA_014332785.1 Antheraea mylitta | reverse complement strand
AACCTAGCTAACTATTCATATATGTATGAGTTGTTGAAACGTATATGTGTACCAAGCATATACGCCTCAACTCCTCCATATATTTATTATCGGAAAATTTAGAGTTTTTCAGTTCGATAAGGGAAAACAGTAAACCCTTCCACTTTCATGTTAAAGCGTGTAGGCGTGCACGTGTGTGGGGGTGATCGTGTAGTGTTGTAGCAGTGATGTATATATGTGTGTCACCGTATCGCGAAAGCAACGCACTCAAGGGCTCCCTACCGAGGTATCGAACCTAGGCTTAAGCCGCTGCCGTGGGAGGCCTGATCGGGTAATGTGAAGTAACAGTGTTTGCATTGTTACATTTCGTTCGATCAGTAAGAGCACCGGAGGACCACCTCCACTTCTTCCAATTTTCCTTCACCTCCTCTTCTCCAGTATACCGGCTGGCAACGATTCGCGACTCCCCTGGTATTGCTAGTGTTTATGAACGGTGGTGATCACTTCACTCGTTTGCCTTCCATGATGATAAAAATACTGTGTGTGTACTTATGTACACGCGTTAGAAGTTATACTTCTTTGGCTTAACAAGATAAGAATCTTTTCAAAAATTTTATCTTTCGACTTATTCTACATTTTTAGAAAAAATAACACTAACAATAGATAAAAGGTATTTAATACATCGAGAATTTTAATACAAATAAATACAAACAACAGATACAATGAAAAAAAAAACGTTGACTATAGCTAACTTCAGGGGGTCGGTTTTTCATAAAGGTGTGCGCGTGCATCTTAAAAAATTAACTCTCATTATTTTTCCCCTATCGTGCCAAAAGAAATATAACTTCAAAAATTGGAAAGATAATCTGAAAATATAGAATCTAAAAAGCGATATAACAATTTAACATTCTAATTTACGTCAAATTAAGTACAATTTCACTAAACATTTTGTGAATTATAAAATAAGAACAAAATAAATACCAGTAGAAACTAATTGAAAACAGTGTTACACAAAACGATTATGAACACAGCTCCAGCGAAACTCAATCCTTTGAGAGATTATTTTTCCTTTCGCTAACGAATGAGAATTTTACATTCACATCAACTCTGATGGAACACACACAGCGGATAATACCTGGAAGTTATTACACCAACCCTTTTTATCTTTGCACCTTTACGCAAAGGGTTTCGAGTATTAATGTTTCAAATAGATACATGTAGAATAAATCATTAAGAATTCAACGAGGATAAAAATTCTTTCAAATTAGAGGCAAGGTTTACTTGTAATTCATTATTTCCTTGAAGTTCTGAATAACACCTATAGTCCAAAAAAGAATTGATCTATGTATCAATTAAAATAAATATTTGTTTTATTTGTTTTTTTTTTTTTTTTAAGTTATACCTCTTTTGCCGCGTTAGGGAAAAATGATGAGAGTAAATTTTTACGATGCGCGCGGACACCGTCATGAAAAGCCGACGCCCTGAAGTTAGCTATAGTCAATATTTTGTTTCTTTGTATGTGCTGTTTGTATTTCTTTGTATTAAAATTTCAAGATATTAAATACCTTTTTTCTATTGTTAGTGTCGATTTTTCTACAGACGTAGAATAAGGCGAAAGATAATTTTTTTGAAAATATTTTTATCTTGTTACGCCAAAGAAGTATAACTTCGAACACACACACTTTTTTTTCAAATAAAAGAAAACCGTTTTGGAAAAATTACGGAAATTTTTTGATGAAAAAGGAATTCGGTATCAAACTATGTGCTAAATCTCTATATAAATCTTGGTTCAGTGAATGCAATGTAAATGAACATTAAATCAAGATAGCAATAAGACTTCGTCAAGACATTTCAAGAAGTTTCGCATATCTCGATGAAAGTAACGGAGTCTCCCATCTGTAATTTATATACAAAGATTAATGATGTTCACTTATTGATGAAGTCTGTCAAGCATAGAATTTAAAAATAATGATTAGGGAATAATATGAATTTAAGCTCTTAAAATATAGGCGCTTGTCGTAACATTCCAAGAACAACGGGTAACATTAAGAATACATGATTCCATCACCGATTGTTGCTATAATATTAACTTACAAACCACTCCACTACTGGGTATGCAATAGCTGAACTCAATAATCAACAAATTTAAATTGTATCATTATGCTAGCTTTATAACCCAGTGCAAAATGCATGGTGATCGCAGTTGTATACAGATCCATACCACCCAAAATAAAAGAGATTCACGATGACGAGTTTAACTTGATCAGTTAGTGCAATATAACTCAAGGTGACAGTATAGTAGTACCTAAAACAAATATAAAGTATGATTTAGAGAATAATTTGTTTTACTTAATTTTTTTAAATGTATTTACTGTTTTATTAGTATTTCAAACGTATGGAATCAATTAAATATCGATTGGTACTAACTTGAGGCAATTATATTATTTTAAAGCCCTGAAATTACCGTTCTGCAGTACTGGCCATTTCAAATTAAAATAATTTTTGTTTGGCTAGGAATTCTTATTTCAAATTTAAAAAAAATATTTGAAAAACATGGAATTCTTTTTCCAAAAGTAGTCATTTTTTTATTGATTAGTGTTACACTTTCATCACATTTCAATCTTTATGGTCAACATGGATACGTTAAAAATTCGAGTAATTATGAAATATGAGTACCGTCATGGGAGCAACGCGGCACAAGCGGCACGCAACATCAACGACGTTTACGGAGCTAACACTACAAACCAACTTACCATCTGTTATTGGTTTGCTCGCTTCCGTTCTGGGAATTTCGACCTGAAAAATGAACCTCGCGGTCGTCCGAAGACTTTGGTCGACAATGACGAACAAAGCGATTGTGGAAGCTGATGATACACAATCTATGACTGAATTAGCAGCAGCTTTCGAAGTTTGCATCAGAACAATATTGGTCCATTTGCGTCGAATTGGTAAGGTAAAAAAGCTTGACAAATTGGTGCCCCACGAACTTAATGATCGACAGCGCGAAGTACGCGTCAAGACGTGCTTTACACTGCTCAACATACACATGAATGAAGGTCAACATACACATACAACATACACATGAATGAAGGAATTTTGAACCGCATTTTTACTTGCAATGAAAAATGGATTCTGTTTAATAACCGCAAACATTCAGCAAGTTGGTTGTATCCTGATTCAGCACCTAAACAATGTCCTATGTGAAAACTTACCCCTAGAAAAGTGATGGTCACTGTTTGGTGTGCTAGCGCCGGTGTGATTCATCACAGCTTCTTACAAAACGGGGCGTCCATTACTGCAGATGTGTACTGTGAAGAACTGAACACAATGATGGAAAAGCTGGCACATCTCCAACCAGCATTGGTCAATCGCTCATCTCCTCTGCTCCTTTACGACAACGCGCGACCTGATACTGAACAGCAGACGGTCTTCAAGTTACAAGAACTGGGGTTGGAAGTTCTCCGTCATCCGCCCTACTTAACAGACCTTGCGCCTATTGACTACTACTTTTTCCAGAATTTGGATTACTCCTTGGCGGGAAAAAAATTCAATACCCGAGAGGCAGTACAAAATGCCTTTGAAGAATTTGTTGCCTCCCATCCAGCTGATTTCTTTATGAAGGGCATCAATAAACTGCCAGTGCGTTGGCGAAGATGCATTGATTGCATGGGTGATTACTTCGATTAATACAAACAAAAGATACATGGAAAAAAATCTTTTAATTTTTTTCATACAAAACGGCAATTTCATAGGTAAAAACCTAATATTAGAATACGCTTTTCAGTTTAGTTCTATTCACTAATAGAGTTTACATTTCACAGTTCGTTTATAGTACAACTTACTTCATTCCTAGTGTTTTTTTTTTAATAATTTAATATTACTTTTGATTCCAGAAAACGAGATATATTGTTAGGTAATAGTTTTTGTATGTTCAGTATTACACATTTTCGCAACCAACAACAGTAACATATAACATTGGTTGTTAATTTTTTTTTTATAGAATAGCAAGCAAACGAACAGGTGTGTCACGTGATGTTAAGTGATCATCACCGTCCATAGACTCTTGTAAGACCAGGGGAGTCACAAGTGCGGTGCCAGCTTGTGTTGGTGGGGGAATAGGAATGAGGGAGTGGGGGAAAAGGAGAGGGAGGAGGGGGAGATGGTCTTCCCTTCGACTAAATACTTGACTAAAAACTACTAAATAATTGAACAAAATAAATCTGAATATCTGTCGACTAAAGCAAAGATTAGTAAAACAATCGATTATAAAAAAATTATATTACTAAAATTCAACAAAAAAAAGAACAAAATATCTTCATTACTGTCTTATACGCTGGCGATAGACAAAATTTTATCGATTTAACGTGACTGACCCGTCCCTGAGCTTCATTCCTCTGTCAAATACAATCGTATTTAGATGTATAAACTGTCACCCAGGACGATCAATAGTAATCAGCTGTGAGTACAACTCTATCATTAGTCAGTGACCTTTCGTAGAATATTTATAATAAAGTCGCCATACATTAATTATGAAATTGAACGATGTTTTAACGAAATGCATTTAAAATTCAATTAAATTAATTAATAACTCAAGAGTTAATGCGCACAGTCGCATAAAAGGTTTGATCAATAAATTGAATTAATTTTGTGCAAAGAATGAAAATAATCTAAACAATTTGATTATATAAAGAGATGACAACTGTATTTGTATAACTGTTTTTGTATATATTCAGGATCTCGGAAACGGCGTCTTCTATTTCCATGAAACTTAGTATGTTGGTAGTTTCGGGGACGATAAATTAATCCAACTAGATTTTATTCATAGAAAACTTTTTTAACTGAGTTTTCAAACAATGAAAAAATATAGCTAGAATATAAAGGTAAATTTCGCGGGCGCTGTCAAAACAAAAATAACTCAAATGGAAATCGATTAATTCGAAAATCCGTGTAACCCCAATTCGAATCCGTGTGACAGGAGAAGATATATGTTTTTTTTTTTTTTGTAGAAAGATGTTAATTTTATAAGGCAAACCTATCAGTTTATTTTAATTTAAAAATGTTTTTTTAAAGAACCGAGCTGGGCTTGGTCGCCCAGGTACTATTACTTAAATGCAATAAAGAAATATTAGCTTTGGACATGGCTCCGCTCACATTAACTACATAATTTTAACTACAGTTTTTTTTTTACTTCAATAAACAATGAATCCGAACCAAATGTCGCAGAGCACTAATTAATTTAATTCTGATGATGGAATTATTTAATTCGATCATAGTTTTGCAAGTAGAATTTGCTATGTCACAGTATGTGTCAGATTACGTTTTAAATTCTGAGTTTATTACGACTTGGAAAAATTCAAAATCTTACATCACTGCAACAACGTTACACATATCACCTCCACACGCTTACACGCATACTCGCTTACACATGAAAGTTGGAGGGTTTCTGCTTTTTCCTTATCATACAGAAAGAGTTTATAGAAATTGTGCAACATAAAATACATATAGGAGATGTCGAGGTATGTATGTTTGGTACACATATATGTTCCAACAACTCATATATGTATGAATAGTTAGCTTAGGTCAGCTTTGATAGGTTGCGAATTGCATGTATCAGGCAACGGCCCAAGCTGAGGTGTGTCGTGTAACCGTGAGCTAGTTGTCCAAATGGAATCGGCTGAGCGCCGCAACCGCTCGCCTTAGTAGTCCGGTGAAGCTGTTAAGACCTTGCTAAGTCAATAGCACAGTCAGATCGAAAAAAAATCACGACTTGGATATAAAAGCTAGATTAGTGGTAATTAGTGATGATTATTGGTAATAGTTTTATTCTAAGAAAACGTCCGTTATATCATTATTCTGGTTAATTTTGTACATGGCGAAAAAGCCCGTCATAGTGACTCGCTTATGCGCGTCGCGTTTCGGGATCAGCCTGTGCATATCCATTACCAGGTGACTTCATTATGGCCGGCATGACAGCGGCGACCGGCGATGGATAATCTGTCTCTCGGTGGTCGCCACTGTTTTTGGATTGTACTATGCTTACCATCAGGTATAGTGCAGTCACTTTGTCATACTATAATTAAAAACAAAAAAAAAAGAATACCTTAGATAAAATATTGCGACAGTGTTGCAGTCCGGTGAAGCACTGTTAAGACCTTGTTAGGTAATGGCGTAGTTAGTTCGAGAAAAAAAAATTGCAACAGAAAGGAAAACATGTTTTTGAAATAACAATACTTACACTAAAATAAGGCTAAATAATAAGCTAATAAAAAAAACATAATTTAAATCGGTTATGCGATCGTCAAGTAATAAGCTTATTAAAGGATAAAAACAGACTGAGTAGCATTGATTTTATAAGGATAAATTCGCAATTTATATAATACTTCTTTATTACCTAATTTCTTTTAAACAGAAAGTTTACATTTTATTGTTTGCTTTAGAAATGCTTTCAACTCTATTTATAGGAAATGCGCCATTACAATGCTGGGCACTCCACCGCTATTTGTTACTAATGAAACCGTGAAAGAAATAAATTATCTAGATTGTGCAAGAAAATGTAGTTGAGATTTCACGGAAGAAATTAATGTGAAGCGATAAGAATATTATTTACGAGAGTCGGTTTATGTAAAACTAGCCTCTGTCCGCGATTTCGTTCGCGTTATCAAAAGGAAAAAACATCCCGATTTTAAAACATTTTTCATCTGTGTTCCGCTCCTATTGGTCTTAGAGTGATGATACAGCCTATAACCATTCTCGATGAATGAGCTATATAACACTGAAAGAATTATCCAAATCGAACCAGTAGTTCCTGAGATTACCTCCTACAACGTCACAACATCACAACGTCACAAACTCACAAACTTTACCTCTTTATAAATTAGTATAGATTACTTGAAGGAACAATTTAAGGAACATCTTGTAAATTTTTATGATTTTTAAATTATTTTCGTGCGACAGATTGATCAGAGTTGTATACATATCTCACATATGCTTAGTATACATATATGTTTCAACAACTCATATAGGTATATATGAATAGTTAGTTGACTAAGATAGATCGCGAATCGCATGTAACAGGCAACAGCCAAGCCGAGGTGTGCCGTACACTCTTGAGCTAGTTGCCCAAATAAAATCGGCTGAGTGCCTTAAGCGCTCGCCTTAGTAGTCCTGTGAAGCGGTGACCTTGCTTACTAGGTCAATAGCGTAATCAGTTCGGGAATAAAAACAAAAATTGTATACACTGTTAAATATTTTAATTTGGTAAACATATTCCTATATCTTACGTTTAATATGAAATTGTGACTAAAACTTAGAGGACAACTGTTATTACCTACTTGATTTGTAATTTTTTTATATCATAGGAGGTAAAAGAACAGGTGAGTCACCTCATGTTAAGTGATCGTCCATAGACACTAGTAACACCAGAGGAGTCGTAAAAGCGTTGCCAACGTGTCTCCTAGGGGAGGTGTGCAGGGGGAAGGTGGGCATACGGCGCTCTCACTAACTGAACGAAGCGTAACAATGAAAACACTGTTACTTCACATCGGTGTTTATGTGCGTCGGGTGGTACAAACCTATCAGTCTACTAGCAGCTCAGCCTGGTTTCGAACGATTGTATTAAATATATATTATATGTATATGTAAAGAATATCTAAAATGTTAAACAATAATCTTGTATACATTTTTGAAGATCTCGCTACAGTCGTCGATCATCATTACTTTCACTATTCCGTACGATTTTTCCAACATTTTCTTTTATACAAACATCGTCCTGACAATTATAAGGACAACAAAAACGGAATTAGTCAAATAGGTAGTCTTTCTAAAATTATACGTGTATATACATTCGTTAATCGATTTTTATATATGCATATAGATAAGTTATATCTAATAAAGCAAACAAATAAAAGTATTATGTTAAAATTATTTGAATAATTTATTCATAAGGGTAATTGGTGTTGTCAAAATAATATTGTCTAATTAAAACTTAAGATTAAAATGATCATTGAATTCGACACACTACAAAAGTTAATGAAGATATACTTTTAGCTTTTGATTTAACTCGGTTATAAGACATATCGTATGGTGAATGATAAATACTACAAAGTTAGAAAAATATGTTACTACTCTGTACATTTTATTTAACAGAGTATATCAGAAAATATACACAAACAATGATGATATTACACGAGTTATATCATTGTACACAGTATTCTAAAAAATGACTGGCCATATAATGCTTGATTTTATAGAGAAAAAAGAAAAAGAATTCATAAAAAAATTCAAAAGAGTCTGAAAATAAGTTAAAATTAAATCAAAATACGGGTGAATTCGCTGTTAGAAGTTAACAACAACAATCTCTCAATATCTCTGTTGATTGATTGATTGATTATCTTTGAAAGTTTATAATTAATGTTGAAGAAGTTCTTATTGATAACTTCTTGAGTGAAGCCTAATTGCTTTCTACCTGCAATTTCTAAGACTCATTGGGTATTTCACTTGAATCCGAGACCAAACTTTTCTTTCCAAGTTGTTTGTTAAAGAATTTATCTAAGCCAGTTTTGTAGTTCATACGTGTTTCGCTTTTAAACCTTTTACATACCTACGTGTAGGGCATGCTAAGGTTCTTTTTAAGCCTGTACATAATTAGTACTTAACGAAATTTTTACTAGTTTTGGCCGATCAAATCAAAATCAAAATACACTTTATTCAATTTAAGCCCTGAGATGGCACTTATCAACGTCAAAACTACCACTGGTTCGGAAAACAACCCAGTCATCTAGAAGAACCGGCAAAATCTCGATCTGGTTTCGCTTTTCATAATACATAAAAAAATTTATACAACATAATAAACATATAAGGTCACAATGGAATATCAATCCGATATCCGTTGGTTCGAAGTTTTGAACCCTGGCAAGTATCAAGGATATTTTCAGAACTCGCATGCATTTGCTAATTTAAATTGGTTATACCCTCTGAGGGTGAAGGAAAACATCATGTGGAGACCTGAGATATGTTCTTGTAGTACTACTATATGCGGGAAAACATAGAACTGTGGATTTCTTAGAGTTTAAAAACGCCTATAGGTCGCGGGCTGACGTGGTGACAATGCTTATACCTTCCTTCGGGAAGAAACCTATGGCCTTGCAGTGTATCTCTTAGAGCCTAATGAAGATAATAATTAAGTTTTTGTAAGTGTTAAAGCTGTATGTTTACGCTATCTATTGAAGTCTATAAGAAATGAAACATCGGATATTAGTAAGGAAACACAACGACAAATTATGCCTTAAACATTACTTATAATACATTTTTCCAAATGAAATCGTACATATATCTCCATATACTATGTACAATTAGTATTAATGTACAGGCTACGATCGAAACTACGTTATTATTTATTCAGAGAGTTGACTCCGTGAAATAGTGATTTTTTTGGTAAAAGAACGTCGTGGGCTCCGATTATTGTAATTCGACGAAACCGTTTTAGTTTCACGTTTGATTGATAGGTAGGCCATTTGTACTCATATACTAACTAACTTTATTCATTATTATAGAGGACATGAATATAATCCATATTATTATCTCTAAAAAGGCTTAGAATATATAAGTTTAAAATACCTATATCTTTTATATCGTTATGCCTATAGGTTAATGAAATGTTGTTTACTTCGTAATCCGGTGAAGCTGTTAAAATATTGTTAGGTCAATAGCATAGTCAGTTCGAGAAAAAAAAAGTTGTTAACTTCAAAAGAAATAGGTACAACCACACTCAAATAGTAATTACACTACGACCACACTTATTTATACCTTATTATGATTCTATCGCTATTCGCTTCATTATTTGTAACTTTTGCCCAGATGTTTGTTACTCGAACGCATCAATAAAGGAGGATAAAATACTCGGAAAGGTTTAAAACCGCAACATTCTATATGGAAGATATTGTTCGAACGAGTGGACAAATTTCAACACCAGCTATTTTTCGAACTCCATTGTTTTTAGTTCCCAAGGTAGATGGCTTATAAGTTGTTTATTTGTAACGACGAGTTCACATAGAAGATATAATAATATTATTTAAATTTAGCATTAAATTATATCCACACCGCTCTTATACATGCGTGATATTAAATTAAATCCTTAAGGAATAGCACAATGTTAAAACACAAACGCATGATACAATAAAAAAACTTCAAATAATATTTATCCTACGACAAGTTGTCTTAAGGGAATAGAACACGCGATCTCCAAGCAACGAGGCTATTATAACAACTGTGTCACGAGATCTGTTAAGTGGAAAAGGTTTCCCTATTCATGAATGGTTTATGTGCACAGTAGTAGTAAGGAATTCTTTAATTAATGACATTTTTAATGTTTTAATGCCCCTGTTCTATATATCAGACACAATTCACTATTATTTTCATCTGTTTGTCGACTGATTTTCTTTATTTTTGAAGTAAAACTTCTTTAGGCGCGACTAGGAGGTAACTGGACAACAATGCAACGGAAGTCCGTTACGTCAATACGGCGTCAAGTTTCGTACCATCCGGTTAGATAATATTTAAACTTAACCAAAAGTTTTATTAAATCATAATTAATTTATTTCCTTACGTATTATAGTAATCTGTGCTATACTATATTTTATTTACTTTATAACAAAGAGTTGCTAATAATATTTCCTGTGCTATTTAAGTTCCGAATTAACTAATAGATGGCACTACAGATAATGAAGCTTTGATTTAATTTGTTACTTAATTACATTGTAACCAAATAAATGGCAGCACGGTCGCGCGCCCATATATATATAATTAATTCTACTAATGATTTTTATTATTATACAATTTTTTTTTGAAAAATTTTCATTGATTTGTTTATAATCTATTTATTGACTAAATCAAAAATTTTTACTTCAATCGCCTGTGATGATTAAATGCACTCATTTTTTATTTGCTTAGGAAGTATTGATAAGTTTTAGTGTCTTCTTCTTCCTAGCGTTTTCCCGGCTTAGTGCCAGGGTCCGCTTTCCTAATAGACTTCCTCCACTTTGTCCGGTCTTCGGCATCCTTGTGTGTGAGGTTATTGTCCCTTAAGTCCGCCTTCACCACGTCCAACCAGCGTTTTTTGGGCCTGCCGCGAGACCTCGGGCCTTGTATAGTCATGCTGAGGCATCTATTACCGATGTAGTCTGGCGGTCTGCGACTTATGTGGCCGTACCAACGGAGTCGCGTCTCCTGCAGCTTGTCTGCGATGTTCCGGACTCCAACGCTACCACAGATGTGTTCGTTTCGAATGCGATCTAATCGCGTAACGCCACACATCCATCGCAGCATCTTCATCTCAGTGACGTGTAGCTGTTGGACATGTCTGCCTAGGACCGGCCACGTTTCGCTGCCATACAACAATACTGGACGGATGATGCACTTGTATACAAGGCCTTTTAACTTCACCGGTATCCTTTGATCACATAGAACGCCAGTGACTTCTCGCCATTTCGCCCAAGCGGCGCCTACTCGAGATTGGACGTCGTGATTGATTGACCCGGACTCGTGTATCACAGACCCTAGGTACTTGAAGCTGCTGGTCTTCGCAACGCTTTCGTTACCAATTTTTAGGGATTCGGAGTCCGTGCTACTACAAGCCATGTACTCGGTCTTCGCAACGTTGAGTGTTAGGCCCCCGTTCTCCAGCGCCTCATTCCACCGGTTTACTTTGTCCTCCAGTCTCTGCTTATTCTCGTCTATCAGCGCAATGTCATCGGCATAAATCATTAGCCACGGAGATGGTTCGTGGACCTTTGCCGAGATTACGTCAAGCACTACGCTGAACAGAAAAGGGCTCAGAGCTGAGCCTTGGTGGACACCAACTGTTATTGGGAATGGGCGAGTAACTCCAACGGCAGTCCTCACCACGGATTTCGAATTGTGGTACATGTCTCGGATAATGTCAATATAGGTTTGTGGCACGTTTTTCTCCTTCAAAGCCCACCAAATTACTGGACGCGGGACACAGTCGAAGGCCTTTTGCAGGTCCAGAAAAGTCATATGCAATGGCTTATTTTTCTCCCTGTATGCCTCGGCCAGCATTCTAAGGGCAAAGATGGGGTCTATGGTTTTTTTTTTTTTTTTATTGTAGCTCGGCAAAGTGACTGTACAATGCCTGATGGTAAGCATAGTACAATCCAAAAACAGAGGCGACCACCGAGAGACATACTATCCATCGCTGGTCACCGCTGTCATGCCGGCCTGCGTAAGTGTCTCTTCACGTTGCGCTTGAAGGACCCCATGTCATAGGAAGGAGGAAACACACTGGCCGGGAGATTGTTCCACAGCTTCACGATACGGCAAAGATAGGACGTAGTGAACTTTTTAGTTCGTGCCCAGATAGGATTCACCGTAAAACTGTGGCTCCGAAGACCAGCGCGAGTGGTACGGTTATGAAAAGGAGAGGAAGGGATAAGTTTGAATAGCTCATCAGAACACTCGCCATGATACAGACGGTAGAACACGCTCAGTGAGGCAATGTCTCTGCGCAACTGAAGCGGCTCTATAGATTCTGTAACGTCTGTATCATTGACTATGCGGACGGCCCGTCTCTGCAACCTGTCCAGGGTATCCAAAAGGTACTTTGCCGAACCGTCCCAGAGGTGCGAGCAGTATTCTACGCAGGGCCGAACTTGTGCCTTATAAAGAAGATATAGTTGTTCAGGCGTAAAAAACCGTCGCACCCTGTTCAGGATACCGAGTCTCCGAGACGCAGTGGAGATCACGCTCTGGATATAATCCCTGGGATTGAGGTCGCTGCGAATATCTACGCCTAAGATATTGAGACTGTCTCGCATTGCGAGCGAGACGTTCTGAAGAGTTGGAAGGGGGGTGAATGGGGATCTTTTGCAGGTAAACGCGCATACCTGTGTCTTGTTGGCATTGAACTCAACCAAATTACTTGTTCCCCAATTTGATAAGTGAAGCAAAGATTGGTCAAGTTCAGTGACTAGTTCCTGCCGTCTCTTTTCTGTTTCTCCCTGACTGCAAGAAGGCTTGCTGTAATATAACTTGTGGATGGTACTATCGTCTGCATAGCAATGAATATGGCCTAAAGGCAACATATCATTGATATGCAGAAGAAACAGAGTAGGTGAAAGTACAGAACCTTGTGGAACTCCAGCATTTACTGACATGAGCTGCGAATCATGTCCTTCGACAAGGACACGAATTCTGCGTTCATGCAGAAAGCCAGAAATCTATTTGCATAGGTTGTCAGGGAGTCCATACGCCGGAAGCTTCGAAAGAAGACCATGGTGCCAGACCCTATCGAAGGCCTTGGCAATATCGAGACTGATCGCCAAGGCCTCACCGTGCTTGTCAATTGCCTCCCCCCAGCGGTGAAACACATAAGCTAGAAGATCACCCGTTGATCGGTTTTGGCGAAAACCATACTGCCGATCGCTAATTAGCGAGTGATCTTCCAGATAGCGGACAAGCTGGGTGTTAATGATCCGCTCCATGATCTTGCACAGCACTGAGGTTACGGCAATTGGACGGTAGTTGTTAGGATCTGACCGATCCCCCTTCTTGGGAATCGGTTGAACATTGGCTTCTTTCCAAGCTCGAGGCACGACACCAGAAACGTAAGACAATCGGTATAAGCGCGTAAGTATTGGAGCTAACTCGGCTGCACATTTTTTTATAACAACCGCTGGGATACCATCCGGACCGCTAGCCTTTCGAACATCGAGTGATCGTAGTTCTTTTAATACGTCACGTTGCCTGAATCGTAATTCCGGCATAGTGACACCGCAGTTTGGAATAGTAGGTGGTTGCGTGTTACGATCATCGAGCCAGGAATTCGTCGCAAAGAGATTGCCTAATAGTGTCGCTCTTGCGGCTCGTAGGCCAGTGTCCCGTCAGAGTACCTCAGTGGCGGCAACGTTGACCGACAAAAATTGGCTTGCACAGCTTTGGCCAGACTCCAGTAGGTTCGACTGTTAGTCGGATGACTTACGAGTTCATGACCTAAGCGTGCAATGCGTTGGGCATCCGCTCTATTATAGGCCCTCTTACAAGCTTTGGTAGCAGAATTATAGGCTGTTTTGAGGGTGTTGATATTAGGATCCTTGTTAGCGCGACCCTTGATCCAATCACGGTATGTGGCTTGCTTCTTACTGACAGCATCAGCACATTCGCGATTGTACCAAGGGCGTCCCCCGCGTTTACCAACGATCTCAGAGGAAGGAATATAATACTCCATTGCCATTCCGATCTCGTCGGCAATCGCATCGGCAATCGCTGAAGGATCTTTCCCGTCGAAACAGCGTCGCTTCCATGGAATGGAAGCGAAATAATCCCGCATCCCGTCCCAATCTGCTGACGAGTAGTGCCAAACTTTTCGCTTAATTCTTATTGCGGGTGGAGGTTGAGCGCGTGGCACAGATGATACAACAAGGCAGTGATCCGATGTGCCCAAAGGAGCATTGACCGACACATCATACCCAGTTGGATGGCTCGTCAATAGAAGGTCCAGTAAAGAGGGCGCATGACCTGTGATATCAGGAATCCGGGTGTGCTGGATTACTAGTTGAGTCAGGTCATGTGTTAAGGCGAATGCATGGGCAGTTCGTCCTGCATGGTCCGTCCTAGAGGAACCCAACCACATTTCGTGGTGTGCGTTAAAGTCCCCTAGGACTACCAATTCCGCAGTAGGAAACTGCTCTTGTGCGTCGTCTATTGCCTTACTCATGTATTCAAAGAGCCGAGTAGTCTCAGCATCCCCATCGTGGGATCTATAGAGGCACACGTAGATACGACTTTGAGTGCCCAAGTCCACGTGTAGCCAAAGGATGGAAAAGGATGGATCCTCCATGCAGCGCAAACGACGATAACACACCTCCGACCGTACATACACACATACACCGGCTTTAGCTTGAAAGTCCTCCTCAAGCTGGTAGCCGGGATAGTGCAAATAAGATGTGTCGGCCGGACGACGAATCTGTGTTTCGGTCAAGAAGAACATTGCAGGCTGAACCGTCTCGAGATGTTGATGGACGGCATTTAAGTTAGAATGGAGTCCACGGATGTTACAGAACTCCATCGTAAAAGCGGCGTAGGGGTTGTGCACCGCTGTTGAACCTTGATCTGTTGTTTGCGCTGTCATGATTTTTTGAAGGATGAAAACGTGAAGAGCGAGCAACCTTCATCCTAGCCCAAAGGTACTCAATGTTTGTCACCGACTCACTAATTCCTGCAAGAATTGCACTGACCCGGCGGACGGAAGTGCCCCCGTCGGAATAGGTCGCCGGGACCCCAAATCCGGTCACCAACTGGCACGACGAACCTACCCAAGATTATGCGCGGCATGGTGAGGCAGACTCTCATGGTGGTTATTCATGATTGGGCCTCTGTACTATACCGCGGGCGGCCAGCGGAACAACCGTTTCTACGAGTCTCCCTGGCCGCCGAGTCAATGCAGCTCCCTTAGGAGGTGAGCCGTTGGAGAATCACACTGATACCTGTACCGATACCTGTACCGAGACGAAAGTTGCCCGGTAGCTGGATATGCACAGGCTGATCCCGGAACGCGACGCGCAGAAGCGTATCACTATGACGGGCTTTTTCGCCATATACATGGTGGTTGCGACCCAGTCAGATTTTAAAACCCTACCACCCCGCATTCGCCATTGCCTCGTTCGTTGTTCAGCAGGGTGCACCACATGCAGGTGAGGTTGGCTTGACTGTCTCATTTCTAATGGTGTTATTCGACACCCCTTACACCCCAAAGTCAGGGCGAAACCCATACTGACACTCGGAGACAACACACTCTTGCCGGAGCCTGGCGTCGATTATGCGTTCGAAGAGCTTCATGGTATGACACATGATCTTAATACCTCGGTAGCTACGACAATCCTGTATACTACCTTTACCTTTGTAAATTGGAGTGATGATGCTAGATCTCCAACAGTCAGGCATACTGCGACTAGTGAGTATGCGGTTAAAAAGGTCAGTGAGTATAGTCACACCATAAGGCCCCATCGCTTTCCATGCTTCAATCGGTAAATCATCCGGGCCCACGGCTTTTCGAGCTTTCATGCTGCAGAGACAACGTAGTACCTCGTCAGACGATATGGGGGCAACAAGTCCGAGATTAGGAGACAGTTCTGGTGGGGCTATATTTGCGCGTTGTGAGTTTAGTAACTCACTGAAGTAGCTCCGCCACCTCTCCTTCACCATACTTGCGTCGCAAACAAGGGTGCCATCTGAGGTCTTCACACAACGACATTTGGTTATATCCTGCGTTGCTTTCTCGCGAGCCTTTGCCAAACGAAAGATGCATTTTTGGCCCTCTTTTGTCTCCAAAGTGTCATATAATGGTGACAATTTATTATATCGGGCTTTGGCGACGGCTCGCTTGGCGGCATTTTTAGCTGTTTTATACGATTTATGGTCTTCAGGAGAACCGGTTTCTTGCCACTTCTTGAAGCGCGTTTTCTTCTCCCGGATCGCCTCTTGCACCCTCTCATTCCACCACCACGTTTCCTTGTCGATGACACGGCCTCCCTTCGAAGTGCCAAGCACCCGTTTACCGAGCCTACTGAGTGCCAACTGAATCTCAGAGTACCAACTATTCACGGATTGCTCGTCGTTTGCACTGAAGTCAAATTTAAGAGCGGCTTCACGAAAGTTATCTCTCTGTGATCCATTCAGCAACCACCACTTGGTTCTTGGACTACGTTGTTCAGGTACTTTCTTCCTAGGTACTACCAGAAAATCCATGACAAGGATGCGATGTTGCGTTGTGAGACTTTCTCCTGGAATAACCTTGCAGTTAGTTACTTTACTGATTTGGCTCCTTCTTATTAGAAAGTAATCTATCTGAGTGGCGTGTGACCCACTTTTGTAGGTTATAAGATGATCGGGTTTCTTTTGGAAGAACGTGTTCACGACCGCCAGGTCTGATACGAGGCAGGTACTGAGAATTGAATCTCCCTCTGCATTCGCGCGACCATACCCGAAGCCGCCATGAACACGGTCAAAACCTCGAGATTCCTTGCCCACATGTCCGTTAAGGTCGCCTCCTACGATGATCTTCTCTGAATCGGGGATGCAGCGCAGTACGTCTTCCAGTTCGTTCCAGAAGGCTACTTTTTCCGACTCTTGGCAACCGACTTGAGGAGTATAGGCACTGACTAAATGAGTGATTGAACCTTCACTCAGTACTTTGACCCGAATAAGTCGGTCGCTTCTTCTGTCAACTTCAAGGAGGCCTTTCTGAAAGTCTTCAGACAGTACCACCGCTACGCCATTCTTCCCGGAAGGAGAACCGGAGTAGATCAGTTTGTAACCCTGACCAATGTCTCGTGATTTATTCCCTTTCCATCGCGTCTCTTGTAGGAATGCAACATGCACCCGGCGTCTCGTTAGTACGTCTGCCAGTTCTCGGTGGCGGCCGGTAAGGGAACCTATGTTCCAAGTGGCAAAGCGGAGTTTCTTTTTGAGTACTTGCGTCTTTAGCCGTGCCCGTACTTGACACGGTAGCCCTCGTCCACTTGTCACAGGTGTAGGGCGATGTGCCTGCGCGTCGTTATACGGCGACGCCCTAGCCACAGCACTCAAAATTCTTTTCATAACTTTTCCATAAGAAATGACAGGTTTGTGATATTACAAGAAGCGACTGCCGTCTGACCTTCAAAACCCCGAGGGGGATCACATTCGCCAGAGCCTCGTCTGTTGTCCAGCAGGGTGCACCACGAGCAGGTGAGGTTGACTTGGGTCCGCTAGGTGTTGTTTGAACCCCTTACAGTTTAAGTTTTAGTGTATTCAATGTATATTCTTTTTTAATTTGATTTTATATCCTACCTTCACCGAGAGAAAGCCTCTATTCGTCATACTTCACGTTCCTTACACCTACAATCCACAGTATAATTGTAGGTGGTAGAGCCACGCTAAAGCTATTATTGGTTTCAGCATGAATGGATCGGCTCGTCCGGGGTAGCACCACCCTCTCACAGAAAACCGACGTTTCGTTCGGTCAGTGAGAGCGCCGGAGACCCATCTCCCCTCTCTTCTCCTCTCCCTTCCCCTAACACAGGCTGGCAACGCACTTGCGACTCCTCTGGGGTTGCTAGTTTCTATGGACGGCGGTGATCGCTTAACAACAGGTGACCCGCATGTTCGTTTGCCACCTATATGATATAAAAAAAAATATTTGTATAATACTTCATACAGTTTTTATCAGTTAAAACAAAAATAAATATAAGTAATACCTAATTTACCTGTGAGATTTTTTTTGTACTCATTAGTATGGTCGAATTTCAACCATTAGATAAGCATTAGTGTATATAATTACCTCAGATTGTTAGAGCAAGAAATCTAGTCTATATTGTTAAATTAATATTATCACAAACCCATATACAAATATCCTAACACCTTGCTTATATAATTAACGTTCTTCTTTTTTTTACATCGTAGGAAACAAACGAATAGGCAAGTCACCTGATGTTAAGTGATCACCGCCGTCCATAGACACTAGCAACACAAGGACAGTTACAAGTGCGTTGCCTACCTGTGTTTGGTGGGAGAGGGGGGAAAGAGAGAGGGGAGGGAAAGAGCGCTCTCACTGACCAAACAAAACGTAACAATGCAAGCACTGTTACATTACGTCGGTGTTTCTGTGGGTCGGATAGTACCCCGGGTAAGCCGACCCATTCATACTGAAACTAGTAATAGCTTCAGCGTGGCTCTACCACCTACCAAATTACATCTTCGCATTAGCCAATTCTCGATAGACAAGTTTCTTGAACTGTCCAAAGCGTTTTTCTGGATTAATAAGCCTGAAGATTTAACACACATGACTATATTTAAGGCTACCGTAACAAAAGAATACGAGATACAATACCCGTCATAGTTATTGTTATGGCGGCATCTCCTATTCCAGGTCCAGCCGTTGTATATCCAGAAGTTAAGTGGGGTGGTAGTAGGGATGTGAGATTAATGGAAAAAATCGATTATTTAGGAATCGATTTTTATTTTTACAATAATAATCGATTTGTCAAAAATCGATTTTATTGAAAATAAATAATCGATTTCTAGAAAAATCGATTTTTATAATATTTAAAAATAGCAATGCTTTCCATATTCCTATAATAAACCTAAAGATTCAAAATAACAATTTATCAGATTAAGAATCAAATAAAATTATACGCATCAAAAATAACCAGTTCAAAACAAAATAAAAGTGAATGTTCCTTTAAACTTTTAAGGTAAAGAATATAGAAACTAAATACCATAGAACTTATCTGTACTATTAAACATTATATCGTAATAAAAATGAAATGATAAACATCCAAACAAAATGACAACATTATTAATTGTAACTGTAAAATTCAAAACAATGAAGTTCTCTTTTAAATTTTCATATTAATTATAGTGTGATTGACAAAATTGAAGAATTTGTTTATTGAATAATTTCAATAACAATTTATAGTTTTGTAAACTTATCGATGTCGAGTTTGCCATAAGACATTTTTAGTGAACATGTTGAAGTACACTGTACTCGCATGACAGACCATTTTAGTTTTATTGAAATTTTTAATTTTAGAATCTTAGAGCTGTATTTGGCTGTCATAAGAACGACAACAATCATTATAAGATAGAGTGACTCATGTTACTTGTAAGGCAGTGGGATGTTTTCATTCTATGTTTTTTTTTAATATGTAGTTTCACTACAAAATTTTTCATTCTGTCGAACAGGACATGTATATTACTGTGGTATTATTCTTTTTCGTTACAAAATACTTTCGCCAGCCCTTTTAGGTGTTTTGCGACTAGAAAATATTTTAAATTCTTACAAATATATTATCTCACTATGCTCACTCTTCAATTGTAAATAATAATGAACTTATTTTGAGTTTTTTTTCATCCGTCGCATAGATGTTTATGAAAATCGATTTAAATGCGTAATTTATATAATCGATTTTAAAAAAATCGATTTCTATGAATATAAACATCGACAATAAAAATCGATTATAATAAAATAATAATCGATTTAAATAAAAATCGATAATTTTTTAACATCCCTAGGTGGTAGATTGTCAACATTTGTCTCTTTTTTGATGTGAAATATCTATAGGCCGAGGGTAAACCTGATTGTTGGCGTGGTGAGTGTGTGAGACGTGGCGACGAGATGCTGTGCTGAGCTCGCATACCTATAGTGTATACAGTGTTGTTTACTAGGTTACAAATTTCGATGTTTCACATCTGCCAGGCGCCCCGTGACAGCTCAAACGTTTTTGATTCTTTTTGGAATCATTTTTTATTGCATTGTGCTTACTATGACTACAGACACTTTGTCCTATTACAATAAATTGCGAAGTAACCAAACATTTATCTTCATTATTAGCGTGAGTTGGGCTTTTCAAAACTAACATAGTTCTCAGATGGTATAAAGAACTAGTTAAATAGTATTCCTAGTAGTATTTTTAGTAGTAGCAGAGAGCCACACTGAAGCTATTATTGGTTTCAGCCTGAATGGGTCGGCTCGTCCGGGGTAGCACCACCCTCTCACAAAAAACCGACGTGAAGTAACAATGCTTACATTGTGCCGGAGAGCGCCGGAGACCCATCTCCTCTCCCCTTCCCTCTCCTCTTCCTTCCCCTACCCCTTTCTCTCCATTCCCCCAAACACAGGCTGGCAACGCACTTGCAACTCCTCTGGGGTTTCTAGTGTCTATGGACGGCGGTGATCGCTTAACAACAGGTGACCCGCCTGATGACATAAAAAAAACCTCAGTCTAACAATTTACAAATTAAACAACGATTAGATATTTCTGGAACGTAATAATAAATTATCAGGGACATTCGTCAAGACGATCCGGGATAAACCACAGGGACTGGATATAGTGGGAACTTATGTGAAACGTTTAGGCTTCCGCACACCTACTTGTTTTTCCTTGCGTTGATAATAATATTCGATTATAAATATCACCAGAATCAAAATCACATTTAATCCTGGGATAGTATAAACCTAAAACCAAACCATCCCATGATGTATTGACAATTGAAGTTAAGAGATTCTAGGTACAGTTCACGTCAGTCTTTTTGACCGCTCTGAATATTGCTCCACAGGAAACAAATTTAGATATAAATACGTATAATATTACATATAATATCGAGATAACTGACGAATAAATTAATATGAATTTTAGATAGATATAATAATGTTTTAGCTTTGTTTGTATTCAAGTTTTGACAATGTTATGTGCAAGTCCGAACTTACGGATTTCAGATCACCCGAGATTGACGAGGATCTTTTGTTTTTATTGGTGGTATAAAACCCAATAAAAGTAACTCGAAAAAAAAAAATGGCAAACGGTCTTCGAAATTCAAACCATAAGTATCTTAGAACCATCTGCAAAAAACTTCGCATTTTTTTTTTCGAAATGAAATCGCTGTTGACCTGGAATGGTCTTCACAGCTTCACCGAACTATTGAGGCGAGCGCTAAAGACACTCAGCCGATTTGGAATGTTTGGGCGACTAACTCAAGGGTGCACGGCACACCTCGGCTTGGGCTGTCGCCTGTTTTGTGCAAAAAACGTGACCTACCTGAGATAATCTAAGCTAAGTTATCTAGATATACGTATATACGTATATGAGTTATTGAGGCATGCGTGCCTCAACAACTCCTATATTTATTTTGTGTTAGAAAAAATCCTCAAAATTATATAAGATAGGATAGGATAAGGAAAAATAAGGGTAGAACTCTTTATCGTTTATTTCTCTGAAAAAGAAAAACAGCATGTGAGCGTGCACGTGTGTATAGGTGATGTGTGTGATGTTGTAGCAGTGATGTAAGTTTTGTGTGACTGTATCGCGTGAGTAGCGTACTCAAGGGCTCCACGCCGAGGGAACGGACCTAGGCTTGAGCCGCTGCCGACGGGGGCCTAATCTGGTTAAACTTCGCATCCAATGGCCTTAGTCCTATGCTTGGTATATTTCATAATTTTACGTGATTGAGCATCAAAAGAACTATATCTTTATGTTTATTATATATCTACTGAAAACAATAACATATAGCAAAGAAATAAACTCACATTTGCATTTATAATATTAGTTAGGATTGGGGTAATGAATTAAAAAAATCATGAACTATGTATACGTTACATACGTTTACAATTGTATCCAAACTGTTATCTTCTGACCGTACGCCTTATCGGAAAAAATTGGAACAACGAAATGGAATAGGTATGAATCGGAAACTTTAGGGTGTGTCGTCAATAGAAATGGTATTGGAGATGACCCCTTAAACTGTTTTTTCTATCCGCGAAGAAATACAGCGTTCCGTAACTGAGGATTGAAGTTGATCCTTTTAAATCCGACGGGAGTCGCCGGCGATTTATTAAATCACAAGCTTGATACCGTCATATCACAGTGCACTTTCAAAGGAGATTTTTATGTTAGGTTTTATCACATAACACATAGGTATTACCAGATGTAAGTTTAAAAATGTGTGAGTACCTTTAAGAAAAAAAAAAACTATACATTTTTAATGATTTCGGTTATTCAATCTGATTTAATTATTACATTAGTTACGAGTATATAAAAATATACACTGAATGTAGATTCCAGTGTCGATTTATTGTCAATAGATTAGAAAATTTTACAATAGATTACAAATTAAAATAATAGATTTGTATGCTTTAACTGTCACAGGTTTTTTTTTTTTGAAATTCGAATGATATAGAATATGTAATTCTTTTAAATATAAATTACAAAATACAAAGAGATTTGTAACACTGAAGTAACTGAACATTGACTGTTTATTACTGATCATACTCAGACCGTTAAAATTGTTTTAATAATCTGGAATAATAAACAACATTTCAGACAACGAACATATTGTTTGTAATTGTTTTCTTTGTACATTTATTTTTTACCTATACTAATACATTTAGAAATAACTTTACTAATTTATTTAGATCAAACGTTAATAAATCCGGATCTTTTACTATTTAATGTGTAGATCTTGCAATGTCGGTATTATTTTTATAAAATTAACTTAATTAGCTCGTCCTTCATACTATTTTTAATATATGTTAGGACTTAGTTTAATTGTTCCTGTTATATGGGCGTCAGAAACACACATAAAACACTGTCATAAACAGAAATACCCCAGTAAGTAAAGGTCGGAGGCACAATAATCTTGTTTATGGTAGAACCAAGAGTTGTAATTAGAATTTTTCAACTGCGATAATGATAATAATGGATGGTAAAACTAATGAAATTTGAGTAATATATTTGGTAAATCGATAATTTTAAATTTCTAAACGAATTATCCTTTCTCTTTTGAACCAACTAAGAACGAATGAAGGACACTTCACGATAGCTTATAAAATACTAGAAAGAGTCGGCGATTTCGTCTGCGTGATATCACTTTATGTAACATTATAACAATAAAATGTAGTTTAAAGCCATCTTGTAACAATTTACTGTAAAATAAAATGTATAACCATCGTTGTAAACAGCCAAAAGGTGTTGAAGTTTACCAATCTTGTATACATTCATTTATATGTATGATTTTGTTTACGGCTTGACTCGCGTTAATGTGGAATTTGAGAATAAAAAGATTATTGGTATTGTAACAAAAAGTTAAATACCTATTAAGTACTAACTTTAAAAAGTTTTCGTACTAAATGTACCCCACTAGCCCGAGGCAAGTTCGCGTTATCCTTTATTCGCAGGACTAACAACGTAAGCTAACCAAAGCGAGACAAAGATCAAGATGGCGAACACACTGCTACCGGGGTACATTTAAAACGTAACCTTTATAAAGCGAGTATTCAATACGTATTTATTTTTCATTTTTTTGTTTTAACACCGGTATAGTCTATCTTACTCGCTAGTAATGTAGATTCTAAAAGTGAAAGAAACTAAAAATCAAAACTTCTACCTTCATTATATGAATTTAGAAGTATATAGTAGGTACTCACGGTTTTAGGAATACACTAGATTGTACATGTCGGCGCTGGTCGGCGAAAAATATAATAATATGGTCACTGAACCACCTACTATAATATTATCGTCTTAATTAACTCATTAAACCACCCACTATAATAATAATGTCATAATTAACTCATTCAAATCAAATATTTTTTATTCAATTTATGAACGTCAAGTACCACCGGTTCGGAAACTACCCAGTCATCGAGAAGAACCGACAAGAAACTCGATCTGGTTAATCTTTTCACGTCACAAATTTAATAAAACATTAACCCACAAATATTTAACTCACTAATCCATCCACTATAACAATATCGAAATAATTAACCCATAAAATAATAATTACTATTAATCCATACTATCACCACATTATAATAATATCGTGATATCTCAATATAAAATAACTAATTCGTTTGCATAAATTAATTATCCAGAGTCTTTTTTTTATACTATTGGCGGCAAACGAACATGCGGGTCACCTGATGATAAGTGATCACCGCCGTTCATGTACATCTGTGAAACTAGAAGAATCACAAATGCGTTGCCGGCCTTTAAGAAAGGAGTAGGCTCGTTTCTTGAAAAATGGCAGATTGTATTCGTCCGGAAACGTTGCCGCTGGGAGTTTATTCCAGAGGACTGTCGTACGCGGAAAAAACGAACTTGAGAATCGCACAATGCACGACTTCCAACCATCGAGATGACACTGATGGAACGTCAGTCCGTGACGAGTCGTTCTGTAACGGCACTCAGCAGCAGGTATCAGTCCAAACAGCTCTTCAGAGCATTCTCCGTGGTAGACCTTGTAAAGGACGCAAAGCGAGGCTACTTCCCTACGAAGCGCCAGGGTGTCTAGCCTTGAGGAGAGCATCTGGTTGCCGATGATTCGTGCCTAGGTTAAACGACTCTCAACGTACGTATGTACCGCGTGTCGCCAGAGCTAAGACCGGCTTAACGGCTTTCTTTTTCTCGAACTGACTACGCTATTGACCTAGTAAGGCCTTAACAGCTTCACCGGACTACTAAGGCGAGCGCTTAAGGTACTCAGCCGAGCGCTTAAGGTACTCAGCCGGGCTTAACGGTCGTCGCTCCGATCCTTTTATAATGAAGTCGAGTAGTAGGGCAAGAAGCGTGACTGGGTGACGCAACTAGTGCGGGTAGTTCTAGATGCCGACACGGCAATCGGATGATGCAAATGTGGATAGGCGCCGACATACACTTAGTTATATTCGTCTTCCGATATTATACTTATATTATATATTAT
Source organism: Antheraea mylitta (assembly GCA_014332785.1). NCBI lineage: Eukaryota > Metazoa > Arthropoda > Insecta > Lepidoptera > Saturniidae > Antheraea > Antheraea mylitta. The sequence continues at coordinate 7,753,033 of JACEII010000025.1, read as the reverse complement.
ACTTATAATATCACAAATTGGAATTACTTCATTTTCACTAACACATAAAAACAAGTTTTTTTTTTTTTCGAAATGTCTACGTTATTGATCCAGCAAGGTCTTAACAGCTTCACCGGACTACTAAGGCGAGCGCTTAAGGCACTCAGCCGATTTTATTTTGGCAACCAGCTCAAGGGTGCACGGCACACCTCGGCTTGGCTGTTGCCTGTTGCATGCAAAATCGCGACCTATCTTAGCTAACCTAGCTAACTATTCATATATGTATGAGTTGTTGAAACGTATATGTGTACCAAGCATACACGCCTCAACAACTCCTCCATACATTTATTATAGGAAAATTAAGAGTTTTTCATTTCGATAAGGGAAAAAAGAAAACCCTTCCACTTTCATGTGTAAGCGTGTAGGCGTGCACGTGTGTGGGGGTGATCGTGTAGTGTTGTAGCAGTGATATATATTTATGTGTCACCGTATCGCGCAAGCAACGCACTTAAGGGCTCCCTACCGAGGATCGAACTAGGCTTGAGCCACTGCCGTAGGAGGCTTAATCGGGTCATAAAAACAGGGAAACAGTGCAGTTATGTAGCGTACATGCTTTTATTAGCCTTTGCAAGCGTAGTATTATAAATTACGAGATTAATATATAAGATCAATTTATAAATGTTCACTGTAGAAAGTAATTTCCGTTTATATATTTTTCCATTAAACAGTTTACTAGAAAAGTTTTCAGATATTTATATTTACTCACGTTATTGGCATTTGATCGGATCAATTTCCAATCAATTCTATCCGACAAAAACTTGTTAAATGGTAATTTGACAACCCTGCAAAATAAATGGTAATGTGTTATTTGACTTCTCTATCAAGGTCGCCATCTAATAAAGTTATATAAATATGTCAAACCATAAAAATGTTTGAAGTAGGTTAATCCTAATTCTGAGTTAAGAGTCGGTTCGGATACAATTTTGAAGTGAAAAATTGTTTAGCCGCGTTGAGCGATGTTTGGTAGGGAAAAAATTATCGGATCGCGTCACCGATGATCTCAACATGGTCGTGATGTCATGCGCTTACGCTAAACTAGCAGTATGTAGTATAGCGGCCTGTGTACATATATTATTTATATTTTGTAATAAGTTTATGCAGCCCATTATATGTTCAAGTAATTATAAACTATATAGAAATATATGTCAGGGCAGCGATAAAATGGCATACATGTATAAGTATGACGTCATTCATAGTGACGTCGTGGTTATGATTTCATCGATCAATCCACCAACAACAATCGAATAACACGTTAACTGATACAGAAACACAATACGACTATAGTTACGACGAATTATCCGTAGGTGTGGCTAGCTCAACTGTCTGAACGATTATAACCTGCATCTAGCCAATGGCCGCCTTTTAATACATCAAGATACATAAATAGCAGATACCTTCAACTAATGGAGTCTCACATCGGCGTTAATAATGAACAGCCGAAACATCCATCAATAGCGTTTGAGGTCATTAGTAACATCCGCGATATAGTCAATAGCGCGGTATCACAGGTCAATAGTGGCTCCCCCAATATATATATAATTATTGCTCGGAGTGCCAATGGATGTGAAAACCAAACTTATGTTAAGAAATTAAGTTTACAAGTGTAAATAATTCAGATTATAATTGATTGAATATGTCAAAGAGAATACAGCTATTTTATTGTTTTAAGTTTGAACTTTTGTCGGTAGTCTTTATGACTACTTTGACTTTTTTAGCTTAGGTTCATAAAGACCACGTATTATACACTAATGACAGAACCTTTTGTACAACACCTGTCATAAAAAAATATCAAAATAAATATATATATATATATATATAATATTATAATCATAACAGATAATAAAAAAAACACTTAATAGTTGCTCACATATACGATTTCTGACGTACACAATAAATAAAACAGAAACAAAATAAAAGAAAAAGAAAATTCAATTCTTAGGAGTACTGCGAACATGAAACTAGCCTCAAAAATGCGATACTTTTTTTGAACATTTTTAAACATTATGTTCTTCCAACTAGTACTATGATTAATATAAAGCTACGAGCATATTGTGAATACGTTCCGTTTGGCAATAAAAAACTAGCAAATTGTTAATCGAGTCCAAAAAATAATTAGCCCCTAATTATTTATGAACGATTCCGCTTCGACAAGTTATAGACCTATGCTAATACATTCAGTAGTTCTAACGTGATTGAGCGTCAAAGCAACCTTATTCTCATTATATACAATTATATAGATAAAATCTAAAGAAAGAAGGTCAACTAATACTGGGGTTCAAACCTCTCCAAGGAGATACCGATTACATACCCAAAACGAATAATAACACCGATAAAGCGTATTACAGTTATCGTCCCGCTGAGAGATCTGGGCATTCCTTTATCTTTCGGGATAAAGATCTAACCCAAAACCTCCTCTACATGATGTGAGCCGTTCATAAAGGATGAAAATAAGATTGGAATATGTTTATTTAACCAACATAATGATTACCCCCGGTGATGTAATTGAAGATTGTAACATTCTAGCAATGGTTGTGTATTTTGTTTCAAGTGCTGATGCCAGAACATGTAGGTGATAGTGCTAGACAAGCTAGAGCTAGAGTGGTAGACAAGCTGGCAATGCACTTGCGACTCCACTGGTGTTGCATGTGTCTATAGACGGTGGTGATCATTTAACATCAGATGACTCACCTATTCGTTTGCCTCCTATGATATAAAAAAGAACTTATTACCAGAATATATTACCGGTATTTGTTGAGTGAATTTTGAACTGGCAAGTGAGCGTTAGGAGATACCTACGTCATGAGTTCTTGAGGATTTGTGCTTCACAAAAAACTACGATCGACCCCTATTTAAAAGATGGAATCCACCTCGATCAATAACAAAAGATAAAACCTACACTACATTTTTATTCTGTAAGAGATTATAAAACAATTAACAGGTTATTTGAGAAGTTGCTATCATCGATACATTATTAACCCTTATTCAATTAATTACAGTTTATTTCCACCATATAATTTTAATATATATTATAAGGGAATAACATAGATTTAAAACCACGACCAAAAAAAAATATTTGTTGTGAGACGCGACTTACAAGGCTTATTTAAATTTTATGAACTTTTTACCGACTCTCCTGATTCAATCACGTCAGCTTTTTACCGACCCTCCTGAATCACTCACGTCAGCGAACGATCAGTACCAGTCTGTCTTTCCAAACAGAGCGTGTTCACGCCCACGCCCGTGTAACCACAGATCACGCCGCCGTGGTCTGGGGGTAAATTTCGCTCCTGCACACCAGATTAGGCCCTCCTCAGCAGCGGCTCAAGCCTAGGTTCGTTCCCTCGGCGTGGAGCCCTTGAGTACGCTGATCACGCGATACAGTGACACAAAAACTTACATCACTGCTACAACATCACACATATCACCTATACACACGTGCACGCCTACACGCTTACACACTGTTTTTCTTTTTCAGAGAAATAAACGACAAAGAGTTCTCTACCCTTATTTTTCCTTATCCTATCCTATCCTATCCTATATAGTTTTGAGGAATTTTTCCGACACAAAATACATATAGGAATTGTTGAGGCATGCATGCTTGGTACAGATGTATATTTCAATAACTCATATACGCATATCTAGATAGCTTAGCTTAGGTTATCTCAGATAGGTCGTGATTTTTGCACAAAACAGGCGACAGCCCAAGCTGAGGTGTGCCGTGCACCCTTGAGTTAGTAGCCCAAACTTCCCAAATCGGCTGAGTGCCTTTAGCTCTCGCCTCAATAGTTTGGTGAATCTGTGAAAATCATTCCAGGTCAACAGCGTTTTCATATGGAAAAAAAAAAGTTTTATGAACTGTCGATACAAAAGGGCTTTAAACTGAATCGTATAGGAATGTATCTCAGGCACCTATAACGTAATGTGTATATGGCACTTGTTCCGAAGTCAAGGCGATTTGAAAATTTGTAGGAATATTTTATATAGCCAATAGGAGCATTGGAATACAGACAACTAGATTCCCTATTAAACAATAATTAATAATAATAAATTTCAATGACTTTATTTATTCTGTCTACAACATTCTATTATCAATACATAGAGAAATTGGGTCAAAATTAACTAATTAAATTATGCTATTAACAATAATAAACGCAAATACGAGTAACTAACTACATTTGAGACACGCGAGTGAAACACGCCTTTGTAATTTTAATATACACGACAGAGACATGTATATATTAAAGAAATAATTCAATATTGAATTTACATTTAAATAATAGTATTGATATAAAATTTAACCCGTTTTGCCAAAATTAAAATTTCTAAGTTTTTGCGGACCTACATTGAGTTATCGAAAATGTATTAAGAGAACAGAGTTAAGATGCAGAATTAAAATCTTATATATTATGGTAAAACAGTAATAGTCTTCTATTTTATTATCCTCCTAGCTATGCCCGCGGCTTCGTCCGTATATAACTTAATGCAAAAACAGTCATTCATTTACTGTATTTGAGATATTATTACTATAAATTACTAAACCTTGCCAAATTATATACCTAAACCTTCCTGCTGCATCACTTTATGTAGTGGTAAAAGCCGCATGAAAATCCGTTTAGTAGTTTTTGAGTTTATCGCGAACAGACAGACGCGGTAGGGGACTTTTTTTTAATATTATGCAATGCTATGATATCCCACTTTTTCTCATACTTAACTCGAGACGTCATTCAAATTACAATAACTTTTCATAAAATTAACCGATTTTAATTAAACAAAAACTAAATGTTACTCGAAGATATGCTTTATGATTATCTTTTGTGATAATTTATCATGAATGCAGTACTTTAACAGTGATGAGTGTTCAAACAAACAAACAGATAGACAGACAAACATCTCTAAAAAGGATCGAAATGTATTTTATTACTAATTCCTAGACACCTGCAATGTATTAGATGTATAGATAAGCATTTCCTTATAGCCTTACTCGCGTTCATGTAGAGTTGACATATTAGAGGGAAACTGTAGGTACTTCTTTTTGGATGAAAAGTAACCTGTGTTCTTGACAATGTGCATTCAAGGTTTCATGATCATTAATTCACTAATTAAAAAGTGAAGGTATACAATTGACGTTTAAACAAATAAAGATACTCACATTTGCATTTCCAGTATTAGCTGAGTTTTTTTTTATTTGAGCCAAAATGTACTGAGTCATAATTGCGATATAAATTATTATATACTAGCGAGCTCGGCAGACGTTGTCCCACTCTGATTATAAGAATATCCTAGAGAATATTTTGACAAATTATATACTTAAACCTTCATAAACCTTCATTATGCATCACTTTATCCACTGGAGCAAATCGCATAAAAATGCGTTCAGTAATTTATGAGTTTATCACGAACAGACAGACAGACAGACGCGGTAGGGGACTTTCTTTTATACTATATAATGAATACTAAAACCTTCATTATGCATCACTTTATCCACTGGAGAAAATCGCATAAAAATGCGTTCAGTAATTTATGAGTTTATCGCGAACAGACAGACAGACAGACGCGGTAGGGGACTTTTTTTTATACTATGTAATGATGATTATTATTTTAAAGAACATTGAAATTAAATAATTAAAGACAAGAGAACGTAGAAACTCATTCAGTGTATAATTTCCCAAGAGTAGAAATGTAAAAAATAGAACGTCTTTGTAAATTTTAGATACATTAACAAAATGTACAATATTTGTATGGTTATTAAAATTATAAATAATAATGTGAGTTTGTTCGTCACGCTTTCTCTGCACAATCGATTATAAGTAAATTCATTATAAGGCAAATGACGGGGAGCGAGCCCCATTATACAGAATCGCTAAATCAATAGTAATATTATAAAGAAGTAAAGTTTGTGAGTTTGTGACGATGTGACGTTGTATTACTTATATATAATATTTATATTACTATTATATATACTATACTATTATATATACGTATATATACTATTGTATTACGATTAGAATAATTCTTTCAGTGTTATATAGCTCATTCATCGAGAATGGTTATAGGATATATATCATCACGCTAAGATCAATAGGAGCGGAGCACCAATGAAGAATGTTTCAAAATCGCTAGTTTTATAATATAGTGATATTAGGTAGTTATATTATATAATAATCATTTTAGGGAAATTGATATTTTTACCACCTTACGAGCTTTCCTTAAAAAAGCTATAAAACAGAGTATCGTATCTTGAACTAAAGTTATATCTTATTAAGTTATTGAGTTTTATATCTGTGGTATGAATTGAATGCTTGGATTGTCTGTTGCGTTTTAGTATGCAAATCCACATTAAAGCGAGTGGAGTCGCGAGTAAAACCTTGTTTACTATAATCAAATGCAGAAATAAAAGGTAAACCTTCATATGAATGTAGTCCGGTGAAGCTGAGAAGGCTTAGTAAGGCCAATAGCGTGGTCAGTTCGAAAAAAAAAACCTTCAGATAACTTTTTTCCAAAAATACCACTTGAAAAGGAAAAGTTACACTTAAAATAGAAATAAAAAGTTAAATTATGTTCGTATTTAACCAATTTGCATACTAAAGTTATTGTAAAAGTCCTCACAGATGTGAAAAGGCTTTCATTCGAAAACTGTAAAGAGTCAATTAATTAAGTTACAGAGTTAGTTACATTTGTTGGCAATTAACTGACTTGTTTGAAACGCGGGTGAAACAGTACTAATATTAGACGCAAACGAAGTAATTGTAGTAGGTCAGACTATGTTTACGTAATATTGATTTCATAATAGATATAGTGTATATATAAACAAAAAAAAAACAAGGTGTTCGTACTTGTAGAGCCATGCTGAAGCTATTACTAGTCTTGGCATGAATGGGTCGGCTCGTCCGGGGTAGAACCACCCTTTCACAGAAAACCAACGTGAAGTAACTTGCATTGTTGCATTTCGTTCGGTCAGTGAGAGCGCCGGAGGCCTACCTTTTCTTCCCTCTCCCGTCTTCCTCCCTCACCCTTCCTCCTCCCCTCAAAACACAGGCTAGCGACACATTTGCAATTACCATAGTGTTGCTAGTGTCTATGGATGGTGGTTATCACTTAACACCAGGTTACCCGCATGTTCTTTTGCCTCCTATAACATGAAAAAGCGATAGAAGTGGAACTTTTGTATAACATGGAAACAATTTTTTCTTTACTTTCGAACATGAACATACTTTCATTTCGTTATTTGAAAATTACAAAAATATTAATAATTGAAGATATTAATAACAATATCATGAAATTCTCAATCAATTTCAGTTGTCCATATCTCATGTATATTGATTGAAATTAAATTGTAATTTTCAATTAAAATTGCTTAGTAATTTCACTCCTTATTATTTGAGGACTATTTTCAATAATGATTATTGGTCAATTTCTACCATTTGGACGTAAACTAGTTCATAGAAACAGTTCAATATTTTAGAGTGGGAATTCAAATTTACTAACTTGATTAATAAAGTGCACTTTCAAGGGTCGCGTATTTTGTTTAATAAAAGTGAGTTTGTTGCTGTGACGCTGAAATTTGTCATCGATTTCTTCATTTTTTTTACATTGAATCTTATTTTTTTTATTATAGTTGGTCAACGAACTGGTAGTTCACCTTATGTTAAGTGATCACCATCGTCAATAGACACTTGCAACACCAGGGGAGTTTCAAGTGCGTTGCCAGCCTGTGTTGCCGTGGGTGAGAGAGGAAGGGAAGGAGGAAGGGGAAGGGGAGGAGGAAGGGGAAGGGGAGGTTAGGTGGGTCTCCGGCGCTCTCACTGAACAAACGAAACGTAACAATGCAAGCACTGTTACTTCACGTCGGTTTCCTGCGGGAGGGTGGTACTACCCCGGGTGAGCCGACCCATTTATGCTGAAACCAGTAATAGTTCCAGCTTTACCACTTACAAAATCTCAAGCAATCTTAAACATAAATTAGAGGCTGATTTTTTTTACATTATTTAATTATTCTTCATACAAATAAGTCTACTCACGGCGTCACATTTCATATTTATTTATAATGTAAATTTATTCTGTTTTCAGTACACAATCAGATGGACCCGCGACCTATTCCGCTGACCTTCAAGCCATGCGTGTTGGTAATTTACCTTTTTTTACCAGTAATTGGTCGCTTAACAAATTGCTTTCCATCCAAATAGCTGTCGGAAAAGGTAAACTCAATGTCCATCATAGAAATTAGTTGAAACATTTAAAGCCACAAATATAAACTCGAAGACACTACACATCTGTTACATATGTATTAATTTTAAACACTATTGATTTTAAGCACGAAAATTAAAATTGTAATTCTCAACATATTATGAAATTAATATAATATAATAATATATATGATATAATATTATTATATTATTACACTAAGTGAGTCTATATGTATCTCTATCTTAAAATATTCAATTTTAACAATCTTTTATATTATAATTTTACGATAATTATTATTGTTCATAACATTATAAATGCAAATGTGAATTTATTTGTTTCACTGTTACCCTTTCATGTTTAACCTATTAATCCATATGATTTGTGCTTTAAAATGGATAGACCAATACACGTTGCTAGTGGTACAAAAAATTACATAAAGTATCTTTTATCCAGTGGTACTATTCCTGAGTAATAACTTAATTCTACAGGCTGAAAGTTTAGATAGTACGAATCTGTGTTAAAGCAGTGTCAATGACCATCAGGTGACGTAAGAGTAAACATGGGAACGGCGAGAACTAAGGAAAAGGGTTTATTATCGAAGGTTATTAGGTGTTAGGTTATTATCGAACTCCGGTCGCCATTTGCAGATATTGACAGTTTTTTATTTTTGTGTTCATACTTTTGAAAGTCTTTGAACAAACTTTAACTTAGGTTCTCTTTGTTGTTTATTAGTATTTGTTTTGATATTATTATTTTATATGATAAATGTGACCATGAACTATCATCGCTTAGAATATTGTAAGCGACTAACCTAACACCTGGTATATTAACTCAAGCAAAATCACAGATAACAGCTTGTAGGATAATAAAATAGAAGGTTATTACCATTATGACTTATTCTTTTTTACCTCGTCAAGTTATGCTTTTGTAACGTGATATGAGAATATTAAATACCATTAATACGCACAATGATTGCAATTATATAATATAAAATCATTCTGATCTTCAAAATAGAAGCACATACCAAAACTTTCTACCTATGTTACTATAGTGTAGAAAAAAGGACTACACTTAACCAGGATTGGTTGTTTTTATAATAATTATGTAAAAATAAGAACTTGCTGTAACGAAAGGCAGCAGACTTCCACCATCACTGTAAAAGAATAAAATAATAGTTACTATTTGTTTATATACATTAGTAGGTGGTAGAGCCAAGCTGAAGCTATTACTGGTCTCAGCATGAATGGGTCGGCTCGCCCGGGGTAGTACCACCCTTTCATAGAAAACCGACGTGAAGTAACAATGCTTGTATTTTTGCGTTTCGTTTGGTCAGTGAGAGCGCCGGAGACTCATCTACCCTACCATTGTCCTTCCTTCTTCCCTCCCCCTCCACCTCCCCCCCAACACAGGCTGGCAACGTACTTGCGTCTCCCCTGGTGTAGCAAGTGTCTATGGGCGGTGGTGATCACTTAACATCAGGTGTTCCATATGTTCGTATGCCTCCTATGATATAAAAAAACATTTATTATTGTTTGTTAGCTACATTTCCATATATCTTCCGTCTAAAAAACACTAACATAATAAATTAAACAATATAAATTAATAACTACAAACAGTGGTTGCTGAGGACTGGGCAAGGTCCAGTTTATAAAGCAAAGTTAACAAGTCAAATATAGAGAGCTAACAATAATTCACGCTCCATGTAACTAGGACCGACGTAGTTACTAATAGAACAGCTAAAGTGTAGAGAGCTTATATTGCTTAGTGGATATTTCATTAGTTACTTCAAGTGCAATCACAGCTTCATTAGAAAGTAACTGTCCAACTTGGTGCATATTCTAGTTGCAAGCGAATTGTTTATTTCAGGTAGAAGAGCTCAAATTTAAAATTTGTGTTATAATTATGTTAAGTCTATGTTGTAGTATTTATGGTATATTAGCAATACTATACAAATCTCGTAAGAAAAGCGGGATGAACTATAAATGACTCGAAAAACATTTGCAGACATTACAGAGTTTATAGAGCCACTTCAACTGCGCAGGGATATTGCCTCACTGAGCGTGTTCTACTGTCTGTATCATGGCGAGTGTTCTGCAGAGTTGTTCAATTTAATCCTTTCCTCTCCTTTTCACAACTGAACTACGCGCGCTGGTCTAAGGAGCCACAGGTTTACGGTAAACCCTATCTGCTCACGAACTAAAAAGTTTCCTACATCCTATCTTTGCCGTATCGTGAAGCTGTGGAACAATCTCCAGGCTAGTGTGTTCCCTCCTATAATATAGGGTCCTTCGAGCGTAACGTGAAGAGACATTTATGCAAATCGCCATGACAGCGGCGACCGACGAAGGATGTGGTATCTCACGCCTTTGTCTATGCAATCAATTTGTCGTGCTACAATTAAAAAAATAAAAATAAAACAATTGTTTACTTTTAACTCTGCTGATATTCCGGCAATATTCATGAAATTAGAAATATATTAAGAGGGATATATCTAGAAGTGATGGAAAAAGACGTGGATGGATTTTGCTAAGAATTGTAGAAGTATTAGAAGATGTAAAGATCAACATCACAGCAGAAAGAAGAAAGTCCAAGAAGATAACATATAGAACTGATCCTACTTAGATCGGATAATATCAAGGAAAGAAAAGTTTTAGTGCTATTATGCCTGGTTTTGTTGTTGACAATGATACTGAGAATGATAACATACGAGGTTTTCGAAATAGAAATGGGTTTCAAGTGCAACTTTATGAAAAAATCGACCGTTAGTGAGACGAGTTTTAGGCTGGTTTCATATTACAGCTATTTTCTTTCCCGATAATTCAGAGCCAATGTAATTATTGTTGTCTTGCCTACAAATTTTAAAACGCATACACAGTAAAATTTAAAACTGTTTATGGATAATATTACCAATAAAGAACAGAAATGAATGCAGATATTGGCAGTACAATTATGTTATATTATGAAGTACCAAGCAGTTATGCAATTCGTTTGTAATTAAGTGGTTACTGTTTCTTATAATTGGCTTCAAAAGGACTTAAGTTGCAAGGTCAGTGACAATATCTCCTTACTTCGGAAGATCAAATTGAAACGCTTACTGAGCTGTTTATATTTATAAATCTACAAGATACAAAATTATGATAAATAAAGCTTAATATTTATAGATTCCAATACATATTACTTATTTAATTACATAATGTAAGAATATAATGAAAGATAAAATATTGACATGAAATATATTTCGCGAAAATTATTTGTAGGAGTTTGTTTAGTTAATATTTAGTTAATATCTCATTCCTATAAAATTTTATTCTATGTGAATAAAATGTCTAGGAGTTTCTAATATAACATTTTCTAAGAATTTTTAAATTTAAACTGATCTAAGAATTTCCAATATTACATAAAACCTGGGACATATTATAAGGATGACATTCAAAAAGATCGTATTAACGCTTCACTCCTCTATTCCATTTGTAATATAAATATAACAATTTTAGGGACAGTTTATTCAGTTACAAATGCAGTCTGTTTCGGAGTATATCTTGCATTCTTTTTATTTTTATGTATTACTATAAATATATAGCCAAATCACTTCCTATATATTTATTTTTTTGTAATGTAAATGTTTGTTAAACTTCTTTTTTCACATCAGTTTTTACATACATATATAACGAGTGGTATTGTGATTTAGAATATTGCACAAATTAAACTAAATACTGAGATTGTTGATATCGAAGAGATAATGCAAATTTAAAGTAAATAGATAGTCTTTACCAGACAAAGTTCCAGTTACGAAGTAAAATACCTATAGAAGATAGGTCAATTAAAAAAAGTTTGTGCACTTTATTAAACTTCTTAAAGATATCTATCTAGAAAGACTGCTTATTCGCAGGAATGTATGCCAAACTGATCCCCATGTTACTTCTTACCAATTTAATTATTCAAGCTTTTGCTGATTCGTGAGTATACAAAAAACTATTAAAATATAAAATTATAAGATCATTTAGAATTTATGGTCGGTGTCATCCGTAATTATAATTTAGTCGAGCAATTTGGAGCGAATAAATCAAGACACCGCTTTGCTTCCACGAGTGTCACCAAATTTTTTCTTAACGCTTTTTAAATAAAATAATGTAATTATGGTATCTAATATTTAGGCACTACATGGGTAATTCATGAGAAATTGGATGCTAATGAGGTTGTCTTAGTCATCGCAACTGTTATTGTAAATGTATCATTAATCAACTGTTCAAGACATCAATAACATTCTTTTTTTATATAATCTGTATATTTTCTATTTCCTGCGACTACAGGTATACAGCATCAGTGACTACAGAAATATGTACGTTTCATCGGCAGTCATCGCTAAGATACAGGTCTGAAAGCTTCTCATCTGTTGGATTTACCCTAGCTGATTCTAAAAGAAAACAAGGGGAAGCACTATTGTAGATTTATTAACGTTTGTGTCTTAATAGCAATCGAGTTACATTAGGGCACACTGTAAGTTGTAACCCTTCTTGATTACTGGAAACACAGAGGCTACACAAGTTGATCGTAGAACGTGATATGCCTAAGCATGGTGATCATATACCGCCGGGTACCACTTCGTCACATTTGAACTCAATTTCGTTCACTAGTCCTAAATGAGTTCAAGAAAAATTATGATCTATAGCTACTGTATGATCTATAGCTACCTTCCAACAGTTATTTTTGAAAGGTTTTTTTGTAACTTCAAAGCTAAACGTAATAAAATCTATCGCCAATTTATCATTTAGAAACACGGTAGATTCATCTGTCAGATAAAGACAGACAGACCTACCACCTCTTAACCTCGGAACACAATTTTGAGAACTAGTCCTAAATTAATTCAAGAAACATCGTACACTTTTAGTATTCCTAGATATCTTTCATCAAAATTCTTTATAAGTTCAAAGCTAAACGTGACAACACTTATAGCCAATTTATCGTTTAAAATCACGAAAGACTCAGGTTGAATGCTAGTCAGCAATATAATACCGTAAAGCAACATCCGAGTTACGTCCATTTTTAATAGTATGTATTAAGTCGTGAATGATGCTGAGCAACACATCACGCGTTCCGTAAATTTCTCATCCTCATACTAAGCTCCGAAACGTAAGTACTATCGTCTGGCCAGTCACGTAGCGAACGAAATTGGACGATTTTTATCACGGGAAAGTATCTCGGTAAATATATCGACTTTTGCTATAAGTGCCATCAATTTAGCAGCACACGATGAGTGATTGAGCCAGCCGTCTTTGAATTCGCTAAGTGCACACCTTTCTGCTAATAAAACCCTTATTACCTTTTCCACTATCGAACAGTGGCTCTTCATTAATCAACAGCTCTTATATCAGTCACATGTCGTGTGTGTCTAGACATAATCGATAATAACAGCGTGAAAGTCACCGTTATCCGCGTAAAGTCGTAGTAAAAGATTCAGTAACCACACACAGTTGGGACTATTAGTTTCAGGTGAATAGAAGGCATTAAATTACAATTGCATTTTATCTTCAGTCACAAATTCAGTCAAAAAATATTTCAGCCAGGGAATTAAAATTTCAAATAGAATAGTATACAAGAAAGTCAAATGAAAAGGGCGTTAACGGGACACTAAACAAAAAAGAATCCGATAAATGAATGCCACACCTTGAAGACCTGACGACATCAACAAAGGTTAATGTTTAATATACATACAAATCGATAGATACTTAAATTCCCAAGTGAGATAATTATTTTAAGCTAAACTCGTTTACAATATGCCATCAGAGTCCTTGTCCCATATCGGTTAAAACTACTATGTGGTGATAGTTTAAACGATTATACGCAATAATTCATTTCTTATGTAGCCCTTTAATTTCAAACCAAGCTTAGCATATATCATAGTGACAAAATAAATAATATATCATACATATGTAGGTAATGAACATCCAGGTGCAAAACTATGCTCATTGCGTGAAGCTTGTGTGAGGATTGCACCCACATTCTCCTCATTCAATAGTAGTTGAGCCTACTACCACTGTGACGTGAAGCCATAAATATAGAAGACGTCATAATTTCTGATCAATATTTAGGTTTATTTAATAGTTTTGTAGAAAGGTAAGGAAATATTATAGCTCAATTTCTATGACTAAATTTAAACCAGCTTTTAGGTTTTAATTAATTACACAAATGATAAATAACTATATTAAAAAACTCACGTTAAGCAAATGACTACATCGAAACTTCAATATAATTATTTAAAAAGTGAACTGAGTATTTAACGAATTAATGGGATGCCGCACAGACAGCTCAGATTTATTTAATGGATATTGCGAACGACGAAGTTTGAAACACTACAACAATGCTTTCAATGAAGTAAAACTTTATGATAAGATCAAAGCACGGACGTATTTTAGCGTTTTCCGAGTTTACCACAATCTAGATAACTGTATACGAGAGCATTTCTTGAATGTATTACAAAAGTGAAATTGCAAAGAAATCTTTATCCCCTCAATGGCGAATGGAGCTTAATTGTTCATGTATTTATCAATTCGTTAAAGTAACCATTAGGAAAGGATTTTGCGAATAACTAAAATTATTGCGTTTCGTATTATAGTTTCACCTAGAAATAATGATGCTATAGCGGGTCTGATTTAGATAAACTTTGGTAAATTGGTTACTACATGCCTACAACAAAGCAGTAGTATTAACAACGCACTATGGGCTGTTGCCCATCATCAGGCTATAATAGACCTACTAGGCCATAAGCCTCTTCTCAAAGAAAAGTATAGGCACAATCATTAGGTCAGACCACGACGTATTGTCGATTTCAACTCCAAGAAATCCACAGTCCTCTATTTTCCCACATACGATAATACGATAATAAAGTACGATAATAATTCTCAGGTTTAGGTTTCCTCGCGATGTTTCCATCACCGTTAGCTGATATTGCTATCAATTTAAATTAGTAAATGTCACGTGAATTTAGAAAAAAATGTTAGTACAGTCGTTGATTTTGAAACCTGCGGACTTCTTATTGATAGTCACTGGTCAAACCTTTAAATCACTATGACTATGGGCAAGATTAATAGTAATTTAGAGAAAAAAATTGTATTAAAAAATAAACTATAAAATAACGTTAAAGAGAAAGGGTATATAATTGGAACACAGCTGTCTTCTTTCGACGATTCGTACTCATTTTAATTAAAATATAGGATTGATATCCTTCAAAACTTTTATGTGAAGATCTCGTTTTTATTTTACTTCAATTTTGAGAATTGCTCTCATCTAGTAACTGAAATTTGCAGCCATATCGAATACCAAATTCAGTTAATTGTAAGTTTGCTCAAGGAAGATTACGGTGAAATATAAAGGAGACGCATTTTCTTAAAATACATCCCGATGCTTGATTTCAGTTATACCTAATGGAAAATGATGTGGAGACAGATATTTGTAGGTTGTAGAGCCACGCTGAAGCTATTATTGGCTTCAACATGAAAGAGTCAGCTCGCCCGAGGTAGTACCACCCTCTCACAGGAAATCGACGTGAAGTAACAGTACTTGTATTGTTGCATTTCGTTCGGTAAGCGAGAGCGCCGGAGGTACACCTCTCTCTCCTCTTCCTCCCACCCCCACACCCAACACAGGCTGGCAATTCACTTGCGACTCGCCTGGAGTTGCAAGTGTCTATGGTCGGTGGTGATCACTTAACATCGGGTTCATTTGCTTCCTATGATTTAAAAAAAATTCATTCATTCATTTAAATCAGATTCAAACAGGATTTAGACCACTGCATTGTGTGAGTCATCAGTCAACAGACGTTCCATAAATTTGCACTTAGCATAATTAACAAATATGCCAACCACTTCTTGCGATTTAATGGAACAATATCTCGAATACTCGTACATGAAGGTTAAGACATAAAGCAGGACAAGAAGATTTTTTTTTGATTTTTTTTTTTTAACTTTATTTTTGGCAATCAATCTTTCAGATTATTACTGCCATTGTCACGTAGCCAATAAAATCACAAGCGTCGTGCGATCATTTCAATATCAAGCGTCGTGTGAATCAATATTCTAACAAGATGGTGGATCTCTTGTCAGAACCCTCCAGGGAGTTTTTGTGGCACCTCTATATCGCAATAAACTAACCATATTACATAAAACACCACCAACTTTACACAATATAGAGTCAAGTAACACAAGGTTATGATTAAAATATAAAATCCACTACATGACAGACTGAAATCCCGCCAAAAATTCGACAAGAAGATTAATTTAAATTGATCTATAATTTAAGTATTATGATAGAAAATTTCTTTCAGTAAACATATCCCATATAAAAAGAATAAAATTAAATAATTGTTATTTTATTGAAATGTGTAGGATTTTTTTTATATCGTAGGAGGCAAACGAATAGACGAGTGTTGATGTTAAATGATCACCGCCGTCCATAGACATTAGCAATGCCAGAGGAGTTGCAAGTGCGTTGCCAGCCTGTGTTTGATGGAGAGGGACGGAGAAGGAGGAGGAGTAAGAAAAAGGAGGAGGTGAGGAGAGGAATCTATAAAACTTGTTGTACATCTTTGGAAGTTATATTTAATGATATCATACATTCGTTTTTGTTTGTTTGTATAAAACAAAAAAAGTCGTAGGGTATTGAGAAAAAATATACTCGAAGGATAAGCCAAATTTACATTAGTGCGAGACATAGTTCGGTGAATTTGTAAAGACCTTTGCAGGACAACAGCGTTTTCATTTCGAAAAAAAAAATCATTAGTGCAAGCGAAGCCACGAGCTAAGCTAGCTAGGAATATTATTTAAACATTACTATTATCTTATTGAATTGTAAGTAATTAATTGCAGTAAACAATTAACACAAATTTTAAGACGTTTGCACTATATAAGATATCTCCAATTATTCCTAAGTGTAGCATGAATTATAAAGGACTATTTGAAACAGTTAATCACACATACAACAACGTACTCTAATTATGGCACTCCGACCAACAGATGGGTCTACAAAGGTGTAATAAATGATTATTCAAATAAGGGACTCCCTCCACAGCTACGCACTTGACAAGGATTCTTGAAACGAACGTTGAAGCTTTGTCAAGTATTCAAATAATTAATTTAAATTGGGATAATTAGTAAAATGAATATATAATTAACGTAGTATTTACCGAATTCGATCGCCTCGATTCGCTTTAGCTTCCAAATGTTTTTTGAAGTTATACTTCTATTGACGCGTTAGGGTAAAATGATGTTTTTTAAGATGCGCGCGCACACCGTCACGAAAAACCGACACCTCGAAGTTATTACGATGCGCACGCACACCGTCACGAAAAACCGACACACTGAAGTTATTACGATGCGAGCGCACACCGTCACGAAAATCCGTCACCTTGAGGTTATTACTATGCGAGCGCACAGCGTCGCGAAAAACCGACGCCCCGAAGTTATTACAATGCGCGCTCACACCGTCACGAAAATTCGACACCATGAAGTTATTACGATGCGCGCGCACACCGTCCCAAAAAGCAAACACCCTGAAGTTAGCTATAGTCAACATTGGGTTTCTTTGTATTTCGTTGTATTAAAACTTTCAATTAAATGCCTTGTTTCTATTGTTAGTATCGTTTTTTCTACAAACGTAGAATAATGCAAAAGATAAAAAAATTTAAAAGATTTTTATCTTGTTACGCCAAAGAAGTATTACTTATAACGCGTGTACATAAGTACACGCAGACACACACACACACACACATTTTTTATTTATATACAACTCGTTGACACAGTACATAACTAATTATATACATTTGTTCTTACATCTTCTGATTCTCATTATAATAATGGAACTGATTGCAAAAATATTTTCTTTGCAAATGATAAGTGTTTATTTATTTGAAAAATAATTTAAAACTTTCGAAGTTGACTTTCGAAATCGAAGTTATTTGAGATTTTTATAATCAACTGTAATTTTCAAAGTTGTAGTTATAGAATAACCAGTAAAAATATTTCTATTTTAGTGCTTTGTTAATATTGATTTTACTCAATGCCCCACATAAAAGGTGTTTTGTTATAAATTTCTCACAATAGTGAATTATTATCATATGTTTTTGAATACTAACAATTACATCATAGTAATGTCTATGGAAATTTAGGAGTTTGTGTGCGTAGTACAGTATTTAAATTAGTTAAGTAGCATAATACTTGTAATAACCTTAATTATTTCACGTTTAATTATTTAAATTTGAATTTCTATACTTTCTCTGATCTTTTTTATACTATTTGGAATAATATTATCATTGTTTTTTCCTGCTATACAAAAAAAAATCGAGTTATACTTACTAATATTACAAACACCAATATGAGTTTGTTCGTTTGTTACATTATTAAGATTTAAATACTCAGTCGATCGCCACGGAACTTTGCGTACGATTTGTCAAAGATACAAAAAAGGACGTAGGGTACCATTTATCATCCAGAAAATAGATACTGCTCCCGTAGAATAAATAAAATCGAAGTACATTAATGTCTACATAACAAAATATAGTCACCTATACATGTAATAAAAACGGAAATGTAACGTGTGTCCACTTTCTAGGCTTTTGTGATTTAAAAAAAACATTGCAGCTGTCTTGGAATAAGTCACTTCATTTCAGAAATGTCTATCTGTCTATCTGTCTGCCTGTTCAGGCATCAATACCAAAGAACTGCAATCACGATCAAACCTCATCGAGGAAATCATAAAGCATATCCTCGAGTAACATTTAGTCTGAGTTTCATTAAAATCGGTTCACTCTATCAAAAGTAATTGTAATTCTAATGACAATGCGACTTAAGTACGAGAGAAAAATAGATAACAAAATAGACTTGATACATTCAGATGACTTTATTAGTCACTGTTTTTTAAATATATCACGCACGGAGTAGCGGGCACAGCAAGTCAATAAAAATAACCTTTGTTGTATCCTTTATTGATAATCTACGTAAACTATTGAACTTAGTTTAATAACATATTGTAGTAGTAACATGTAAATAATAAATGAATAAATAATATAAGTTATAACTATAATTTATTGTAAATTACTAATAATAAAAAATAACATACTGCTCTTTGAAAACAAACTAAAAATTAGATATAGTAAAGTATTATTTTTAAGATTTTAGACCAGCGTCTGTGTGAATTTTATAGACACAAATTTAGAAAATAATCTTCATTTCCTTGTCATCCATTACAGCAAGAATGTCATTAAAAATGAATTATGAAACTCCATCCAAATATAAATACAAAAAAACTAGCTAATAAAAACCTACAAACAAAACATGAATCACACGAATGCAAAGAAATAAATATATTACTGTATGCACTCACCGTTCCGAATACCAAAATTCAGGACGAGACCGCACAAATACAAACTACGTACTTCAGACAAGTTATAAACACCACGAAAATGTATAATGGACTACACACTGGTAATTAGAATCCATCGCTAAGATGCTTCAATTTGGGAATTTTAAAAACTAGTAAATTATAACGAATTAAACATAAATAATTCACATGCGGACTTTATATTCCTTGATAATTCGCTTTCGGAGAGCTATTAAAAATTTACGCCAGCGTCGAGTAGCCGCGAAAATACGTGACACAACGACGAGAACTAATGCACGACTGATACAAACGTGCGAGCAAGGGCGATGAGTCGACTCGACGAATAAGGGCGGATTCAAACATGAAACTTTCAGGCAATGTTTGCTGTGGAAATGGAAAATATGCATTAACTTTTGGCAATTTACTTAACTTTCCACGCTACGTTGTTTGATTAAATATTAATGTTTGTTGTTATTAAAAAACTTGGCTTGTTCGCAAAAAAAAAAAAAAAAACATTTATACGTTTACCATTTTCATAAGAAATAGTAGTAGTAATAATATTCGTCCAATAGGACAGGCGAAGGAATTAATCCATACTGCCAATTCTAAAGTTGTAAATATATTCTGTAGTGAGTTTTATTCTATATTCAGGTAAAGGCATACGTGCCAAGTCTTCTATATCTTAATTTTCAAGCCGTTTCTTTTGCCAATTCTGAAGTTGTCAATACGGATATTTCTTATGTATTATTTAGTCTGTTTTCTTCTATGTCCAAGTTAATGTAAAGGCATAATCGCCAAATCTTCTATATAATATTTCAGACATCTTTTATGTTCTTAATCTTCGAGTAATCATTAAAAAATGTTCGGATTGTCGTAAATAAGAATGTTGTAAAGTGTCGTACTGTTATTTCAATGTTATAACAAGATGGTGATTCTCTTGTTACAACTTTCCTGAGAATTTTTGTGGCATCCCAGAATTCATGGTCCGTGGTATTATTTCTCATTCACTTCACTTATGCACAAAAAACTAACCATATTACATAAAACACCACCAACTTTAAACAATAAAGAGTCAAATAACACAAGATTATGAATAAAATATAAAATCCACTACATGACAGACTAAAATCCCGGCAAAAACTCAATATCATTTTTGTTTGCTGTTCCTACTATAAAAACAAATTGACGAATCTATTTACGCACAGCACTTTACTCTACTTATTTGGCTGATTCGTTTTTTGTTGCATGTGATTCTCAGGACAAGGTTCGTACGAAAGAGATTATTTAAAAAACCGTACGAAAAAGTGATACATTTAAATATCTTCATATCACAAGTGAGCTAATGAGTGAAATAATACAGTAGAGTGATATTCTAAAATATTGAGGGAATGAACAGATTGATGTTTAGTTTACATTTTATGAAATTACATGGGCTAGTACCGTAAAGGAAAAATTTGGTCACATTCTCTTATTCAATACACGCGTGCGAAGCCAGGGCGGATTGCTAGTAAGATATAAATGTATATAAACAAAATCCGTGATTGGTAATATAAAGTATTATATATAAGTTTCTTATGCGAACAAGTAAAAGCCACGACTGATCTAATTAGGAATCTCGCGTGAATAAAATTAATTTATAGGTTATTTAATTTACTTAAGTTGAGCGGATAAATATTATCTTCTAATAACTGTCAAATGTAAACCATATCTTACATAAACTGTGATTGCGTGTTATTAATTAGTTAATCAATGCATGAACATGGCTAATAGCTATACTGGGTACATAAACGAATTGGATACCCAATTTCAAGCAATCACATTAAAAACAAATGTCTGTATAACAAAAGATTGTGAAGAATTACACGTTTACTCTAATTGCTACCGGAAAAACGATACCACTTTTAATAGTTCTTTTTATATATTAAACTAGCCCTATAACTAGCCTTCGTTCGCGTGGAATTACTATTATAAATTTATTCATATGTAGTTATTGTTATATTTTATTGCATTTTTTAAAACCTAGAATTAGAATTCAAATTAATATTCGAATATAGTAATATGATTTTGTATGATCCTTGCTACCTGATAAACTCCCACAATCTAGAGACAATAAATAAATAATAACATTGATTCGATTTGTTGTGTTCATTTTTAGAAGCGGAATATATTGTATGTGGTGAGAGTATAACACATAATCGATGCAGTCAGGATGCCAGGAAACACTTCGTAGTTACTTTCACTCTTTATTTGGCCAGACTTACAGCTTATAATACATTTTAACCGACTTCAAAAAAGGAGGACGTTATCAATTCGACTGTATGTTTTGGAACGAAGTTCCTTACGGCAGGCTTGGAGGAGATAGAGATTTTGCTGCGCGACCGAACTGAAAAAATTTGATAGTAAAACCGTAACGAATAGTGCGTGGAATAAAACCGTTAAATGAGACGTGCGCAGACGTGACGGTCGTATACACAAACGAGTAGTGTATAATACCTTTCTCTTTCTCCTTTTTTGTAATTATTTCTATTTCTATGTAACTTTATGTTGTCAAACAAAAATAAAGAGATATATTTTGTTATTTTAATTGATAATTTGAATTACGATTACATAAAATTGAGCACGATTTTTTTTTTGCAAATAGTTTCGATTCTACATTAGCCGAAGGAACTTCGTTCCTACTTGGTGTCCCACGACACCACATTCTTTTTATTTTTATTTTTTATGTTTTTTACTTCATAACTTTGAACTGGGTGAACCGATTTTGATGATTCTTTTTTTATTTGAAAGGGTGTACTTCAAGGGTAGTTTAATGAGAGTTTGGTTAGATTCTGATTATGGGATCTGTGACAAAGTAACACGACTTTCAAGAAACAAGCCTACTCCTTTCTTAAGGGCAGCAACGCATCTGTGATTCCTCTCGTGTCGCAGGTGTCCATGGGCGGCGGTGATCACTTACCATCAGGTGATTCGCATGTTTTAGTAAAATATATTCATGTACACTAAAAATGGAAAAATAAAGTAAATTTTCAAAAAAAAGAATTAACCGACTTCAATATTTAATCAAATACATAAATAATAATGATTTTATATAGAATTGATGTACGTAAATCATATTAATTTGTTCGTTAATTATTATTTTTGTGTTACTTAAAACATTATATATATATATTTATTTTCAAACTGTTTTCTTATTTCTCTCGTTATTTTTAAAACTATTTTAGGAGAAAAGTTATTAGCCGTATCGGTTCTATATGGAGACGAAATTATTGGAGGTGAAGTAGTTTGTGTCGGTTCGGTATAATGACAGAGTTTTGTGTTCTACAAACGTAGTTGTTCGAAGTTAGTTTAGGAGTTTTATTGAGTTCGCAGACTGATGATTGCTACTTAACTGTATATACTTCGTTTGGCGGCACAAAGGACTCAAGGCTTATAGATGTTAGCAGCTATGTTTTTCAAATAGGAACATTTCTTTCTTTATTATTTTGGGGTTATATTAGAATCAATACTGTACCTCTTGCTTATGTTCTAAAATCCTTGAAATATCGAAAATTGTATAGTAGATTTTACCATGTTAGGGAAAATAATTTATACAAGTCATAAAATAGTTGAGCGTAATCATAACAGCAGGTTTTTGTAGGTGGTAGAGCCACGCTGAAGCTATCTATTACTGGCTTCAGCATGAATATGTCGGCTCGCCCGTGGTAATACCACCCTTTCACAGAAAACCGACGTAAAGTAACAGTGTTTGCATTGTTACGTTTCGTTCGGTCAATGAGAGCGCCGGAGACCCATCTCTCCTCACCTTGCCCCTCCCCTCTTGCCTTCCTTCCCCCAACACAGTCTACCAACGCACTTGCGACTCCCCTGATGTTGCAAGTGTCTATGGACAGTGGTGATCAATTACATCAAGTGACCCACCTGTTCGTTTTTCTACTATGATAAAAAAAACAGCTACCAAGTCTAACAGTTATCATTATTCTTGTAACTTAATCTCTCATTACAATGCGTAATAGGTCAGTTGTCAGTGGATGTCATGCGTAGTTAGTAGTACCTAGATGTTTGTAATCGATGTCTATTAACAGTGCTATTTCGTAGCTCTATCTGTTATCGGTACAAAAACCATGTTTGTATTTATGCCATTATGAGTTTAATTCTTTACGTTATAACGTATAAAAGATGCTGCATTCTACTTGATACTGTTGTTAATGTAGCCTATAGGTTTTTATAACTATCTTCAATAAATCCACATTTCTGAGGCCATATTTTGTAATTAGTAGCTAATCTTGAAAAGCTTTGTATGTGTATTTATTGAGAACAGCAGACTTAGAACACAGTTCCGGGAATAATAATGACTATTGGCAATAATAAGCAAGGCAGTGATATCCTGCCAGTCGCAAATTACACAGGCAAACCTATTCTTGATATTCCCGTTATTACTATGGTCTTCATCTTCTAAAATTTAATAAAGACCTCTTATTCTAAATTTAAATATATGTTTTTAATTCTGCCAAATAGGCCAATAACAAATGATGTTTCCTGTTAATACGTTAAAATATAGTTTTCAGAGGACTGTACACATTTCGGATGAAAACATCTGGTGAAAAAAAATTCCGTTTATCTCCTCTCCTTCATATTGTATTTATTTTGTGTTAACATCACCTAGTAGTCTTTGATTAAGCTTGAAATTTGGCAAGACTACTTAAAATGTTAAACAATATAAAAATATCGTAGTAGTCGATAGTACAATTCTGTCTAATGATAAATTTTTACCAAATATAATAGTGATATATAGTATTATAACCACTCCAGAATAATTCCACACGATTTATAAATCTGAGTGGAAACGAACAATGTTTCCATTTTGATCAAAAAGTTTCAAACTAGAACGCAGTTTTAAAATTCAAAACGCGTCCCTCAAGTGCCGAACGTGAATACATCGATGATCGTTTACAACTTGCCACATGTTCTAGAAACTACTCTAAAGCAGAATGTTTTATGGAATCTAGTTTGTACTTCACATCAGATAATTCTCCTGTATCACACATTGTATGGATTATGACGTACCTATACTAGTTACTGATATTGAAGGATAAATGTACTCTCTATTATTTTCAACGAATCTAGATTATTATTTCCACTATCGAGTAGGTAATAATAAGTGTCTTGTGGCAATATCGGTGTTCTAACAAGATGGCGGCTCCTTTTTAAAACTGTCCATGAAGTTTTTGCGGCATTTCAGAATTCATGCTCTGTGGTATGATTTCCTTTCCACTTCACTTGTGCACAATAATCGAGGTACAAACACTACCACTACCAATATTACGAAATATATAGCCAAAAATACAAGATTATGAATAAAATATAAAGACAGATTAGCTCCATAGACTTACTTAAACTTTAAAATCGACAAATTTAGCATAATTCGTTGATATAATAATAATCTTCCTAGTCGATTTCGACTACAGCGACCAAACTCAGGAGTTGGGGTGTTTATGTCGTAGATGGCTGAAGTTCCCAATTTTAGCTGTAAATTTACGAAGATTTTTTCTTTTCGTTGATATATCATTAGTAAGAGTACTCTGAAATCTTTATTAAAATAAAGTTGTTAGATCGTTATGTCTGCATATTGGAAATATTTGTGAAAAATTGCGAGTGATGTAGGCAGTGAACCAAATCCAATAGATCGATTTTTGCAAACTCTGTCTGTTTGACTTTCTGGTTGAACACGCTAATCTCGAAAATAACTAAACTTATTTGCACTTGATTTTTATATACGACTTGACGGCCGCCGGTGACGACAAATACTTTCATGAAAATCGGGTCACTGAAAAACGATAACGCAATTTAAATTTATAGAACTAACCAACTTAGCTGAAAGTTAAAAGAGCGTTTCATTTATTGATTTCTTCACATTTACTGTCACAGGCATAGAGTTCAATATAATTTGGTTCTCGTGTAATTTTTTTTTCGCAATGACTACGTTATTGGCCTGTTAGGGCCTTTACAGCTTCACCGGACTATTAGGGCGACTGATTAAGGTACTCAGCCGATTTTATTCAGATAACTGCCTTAAGGGTGCACGGCACTTCTCGGCTTGGGTTGCTGGATGTAGCCAGCGTTTGAGGTCATTAGTAAAACCCCCGATATAGTTAATAGTGCGGTATCGCAGGTCAATGGTGGCTCTCCTGATAGACATAATTTCAGTTTTACACAATATTAGAGGACAAATAACTTTTTTATCGGTATTTCAGTTTTTTTTTTCTTTTTACGTGGGGAAATCCCTTATGGATACCCACCCACCCGGGGGAGAGGATGAGTTATGTCCGGCTTGCACGGACTAAAACCACACGGCGTACCGACAGAACGTAGTGTTGGGCCGGCAAAGGATCGTGCTAAGCTATTCCCCTTAGATAGCCGCCTCAACGGTCCGCCCGGTGGAAGGTGGCCGCCGGGCTCCTACCTATAGAGAGGCTGCTGGGTACACACCAGCTGCCTCCCCTCGTCCGCCGGACTTGTGCAATGAGGGGATGAGCCCCCCGACTACATCCCCTCAGGACCGGCTACGGTGGCAGAAGGAGTTGGGCAAAATACCGCCTCCTCCTGCCGGTCCTCCGTTGGCGAAGACGGCCACTGAGGGGGTCCATCTCGCGGGCCCTCTCCGCCGCCTCCTTTTGCAAGATGACTTCCTCGCAAAAGGAGGCTACTACTCGCCACGCCTGCTCGCTGCTGAGCATGGACGAAACCACGGTCGGCAGCGACAAATCCTCCCCCACCACCGCCGCCAGAGTGCGGCGCTCCATCTCCCACGCAACACACTCAGAGAGAGTGTGCTGCGCGGTATCCTCATCAGCGCCGCACACATGGCAGGCGGTGGTCGGCTCCCTACGAGCGATCTGGTGCAGGTACTACCCGAAACAGCCGTGTCCGGTGAGTACCTGCACCATCCTGAACGTCAGAGAGCCCCACTCCCTCCCAAGCCACTCTTACAGGACCGGGCAGACGGCGTCGACGGTGTACGTTCCGTAGCGCGCGTCCGCCAGGTTTACTGTGTTTTATTATATATAGCTCTCTATGATAGTACTGTATATATTTAGTTCAGTAATTAAAATATCTTCATGCATAAGGTACACGAGTAAACGACATGTATGTAGGACTGTATATTTTTTAATTAAGGTCGAAGGTTATAGATATAACTGTGAAACAATCAACTAATATGAAACGGTTTATCTCAGAGAACAGATGTCTGAAACGGGCTCAGTGATTTAAATTCAGGGGCATCGTAAAATTTAGCCAGATCTGCTATTGCCGCGACGTGTCTGTGAGAATATTCAGGTGAATGTTCGTACCCAGAACTAGCTCGAGGGTAAAACACATTTTACAACGCACGTATGTTACCTATTAGCTCTGGTGTGTTTATTACAAACTTGATAAACATTTTACATTCGTGTATTAAATTAAAGCAACCTAGGCGCATTTAAGATAGCTAGACAGATTATTTTGACAAGGTTTTATATTCGTTATCATATTTGAAATGCAAATCTGAGTTTTTTTCTTTTGTTACATTTTCGTGCCTTGTAAACCAATTGATGTGATATTTTGTACACACGTTGTCTGGGGTAAAGGAATGGATATTGGGTACATTCCAACCAAAAGAACATGCGTTTCCCGGCAGATAGGCCAAATTTATATTAACGCGAGTAAAGCCGCAGTCAAACTTTAATATAAAAAATGAGTTTTAAGTTTTTTTAAATAACATAGAAATAGAGCGTTTAAGATATATGCAGGAATGGTAGATTAATGGCAGTGAGTTTGGGTACCTGTAGTTTTCAGCAAAAAAGATAATAATGATGATACCCATCAAGGGTCGGTATGGCTTTTATTAATGCTTAACTGACTAGTTCCCACCATCAAGTGCAATATTAAGCCAAACGTCTATTGGTATGTTTCGGGAACCACTATACACTTGAGATCCAATTTCTTCCCTAAGTCATTGTAACTGTCGACATTAGATATCAGGCGAGGCTGTGAACAAGCACTGACATTTATAAAGTAAATACGGTGTTTGTATAAACGAAAATTTTGTTTCAATGGTACTATTTCACCTGTATAAAGTATTTGCCGAATGTAAGTAAACGCAGCACTACCGAACGACTGCATACATTTGGCTATTTTTTTTTGTTGTTCTTTGTAACTGTCGGAACATAGTTTGTATGTTGTATGAATATTTGAAAAGTGACAAGTTTTGGTTAAAATATCTCCATATAAAAAGTAAGTTAGGCTCGATCCACACTATGACACCGTTCACGGTCCGATCTCGCTTCTGTATATCATAGGAGGCAAACTAACAGGCGGGTCACCTGATGTTAAGTGATCACCACCGTTCATACACACTAGCAACACCAGAACGATTGCAAATGCGTCGCCAGCCTGTGTTTAGGGGCAGGAAGGGGGAAGGAGAGGGGAGGAGGGAAGGGAGGCGAGGTGGATATCCGGCGCTCTTACTGCCTGGACGAAACGCAACAATGAAACCATTAGTTCACGTCGGTATTTCTGTGAGTCGGGAGGTACTACCCCGGGAGAGCCAACCCATTCCTACTGAAACCAGTAACAGCTTTAGCGTGGCTCTACCACGTACACTACTAGTTCCACAATCAGTCTGTCTCAATTTATGGCCGACATAGGACGTTTCTCGAAATAATCCGATAAATGTTCTAATAATATATAGAACATTTATTGAAACAGTCAACTATTTTTCTAAAACGTTCACGAATTTCAACATAAACATTTTTTTCTCGAAAAAAAAAAATGATTATAGAAAAGTTAGCGAAAATGATTATAGTGTGATTATTTATTATTCGTAATGGAATATTATATGTACACGCATAAAGTACTTGTCTCTCTACTCTGTACTCTGTCAAATAAAATCGGCTGAGTGCTTTAAGCGCTCGCCTAAGTAGTCCGGTGAAGCTGTTAAGACCTTGCTAGGCCAATAGCGTAGTCAGATCGAAAAAAAAAAAAAAAAAAAATAAAGTACTTACCTTTTTCAGAATTCCACGATTTATTACTAGCCACGACTAGAAGAAAAATGCACATCCCCCAACCGCAGAAAGTCTAGAGTTGAAACAAAAACAAATTCACACTCTCAGTACAAGCCATGACAGGCCCAATCTCGCTCCAGTCAAACAACAGATACCGGAACGAGATCAAATCGGAACTAGACCGATACAATAGTAAGAATACTCTGATTCTTTCTCGTTCAAGAATGGACTCGGAACGGACCGAGTCTGGGACGAGATCGAACCGCGAACGCTATCATAGTATGAATCGAGCCTTAGTAAGACAGAAAGCAGTAGGGAAGATCTTCAAAAGTATTGACAGAATTGAAGTTCAATTGCTCAGTTGCCATTCATTCATTCCGTGGTCATACTGTAAATGGAATATATGGTGTCATTATTTTTGTTACTTCACTCGTGCAAAACAGGGGTGGACTGCTAGTTTATTATAATTATATATAGTTTGCTGAATGCAATTAGGCTTGAAACGATATATAGTTAAATTGACAAAAGGACGAAAAGTTCGATATAGGAAAATATTAAATACAGAAAAATAAGTCAAACTCTAGAATTATTTAATGCAAGGTTGTTATATTCGGTTTATACAAAATTGCTACGAGACATCTGCCTCACATCGCTATATATCAGATACTCGAACCTTTGCTTCAAAAATTGGAGCGAATCTTACGCAATATCGGTGATAGTTTGAAGGAAGACCAAATTTAGTAAATTTTTGGGTTTTAGATTTTATACGCAAACAAATACACACGGTATTCCACTATTTTTTAACAAATGTAAATCCATTACGATTCTGTGCCTCGGTTTACCATCTTACACCAATACATGGCTAATTAATATCTTAAAAATATCAAGTTAAATTAATTAACATATCACTTATCGATGTTTTGCAATATAAATATTTTGCCATATATTTAGAATTAGTCAGTGAATTTTTTTATAGTTTGTCAAAAATTTAAGCAAATTTACCAAATCTTATAGTAGAATTATTACAAGTTTTGTTGCATCTAACAGAAGTTTAACCCAAAAATTTAGTTACTCTATATTATATAATTAATTGATCAATAGAAGTCCACTATTGTGCTCTAATCACGTGAAAACTGTTAGATAAATTTCGTTTTTTTTTTAATTTATTTCTTAGGCTTATAGTCCGTACCAAAACATATCACGAAATCTTCATTCAACATTAAGATATAATAATTAATATCAACTGTTTATAAGTACTAACTTATTCATGGATATGCGTTTTCTTGCCTTGTAGAAATGGGGCAAGCGGTGTAATACGTATGCGTAGAAGAGAAGAAGCAAACGGATAAATCTGTTTACAAAGAAATTTCGTAAGCAAAATATTTTGTTATTGTTTTCTTCTGTACATAGATATTTTATATTCATATTCGTTTTATATTCATAAAACCAAAAAGAAGTTGTTCAAATCCAATAAAATAACCATTTTTATATTCCGCAAAATGATATCGTTATAATATATAATGCAACATTAAAAAAAACATAAATTGACTCAAATGAACCTCCGTAACTATTCTCAGTTAAACATAATATTTACTTTGGCAATTCAGTAGTGAATGTCGATGCAAATCTGTTCGTTTGTTTGTGATAATATTGGATTTATTACCGAGCTACGTAAAACGTTTGTAGTCGGATGCAAAATTTTGTGGCCGTGGTGACTGATTTGTGAAAGATTTAATAGATCGCCGGTTCAAATACGTGTGTGGGTTGATCAAGGGTTGTCACTTTGTAAACTTGATATTATCTATAGTGATTTAATATAAATAAAGTAGACAATAAATAGATTTGTAGGTGGTAGAACAACGTTGAATCTATAACTGGTTTCAGCATGAATGAGTCTGCTCGACCGAGGTAGCACCACCCTCTCACAGTAAGCCGACGTGAAGTAAGTGCTTGTATTGTTGCGTTTCGTTCGGTCAGTGATTGCCCCGGAGGCCTACCTTCTCCTATCCCCAACAACACAGGCTGGCAACGCACTTGCGAATATCCTCTGGTGTTGCGAGTGTCTATGGACAGTTGGGATCACTTAACATCAGGTGACCCACCTGTTCGTTTGCCTCCTATGATATAAAAAAAAAACTCAAGTCCATTTTTCCCTAATCTTTTTCATAACATGACCCCCTTAGCATATTATTTCGTGGCCTCCTACCCACTGTTGTTTCTAACCTCTATTTTTGATGTAATAATTATCAAATCCGTACATTTGTTTTTATAATTAGACACAAGTTAAACACATAATGCAATCAGTGAAATGTGAATATAACTCCGAGGTATGGTTTTTTTTAAATTATCTACTAAATGCATTTTCTTTAAAAATTATTTTCAAGAACTCACTTATTTTTTCCTTTACTACTACTAAGACTTCGCTATCTCCTGCGACCCTCACATAGAGTGTTTCCCTCCAGGAGGTCGGGATCCATACGTTGAGAAACATTTTTCTAGCCCATTGCAGTGATTCAAACTTACAACAATTAAAGCGGCGTCCGTACACGGACGCTGTTACTAAACGATTTATTTTGAGAAATAAATGTCAAATAATAATATTTATTGTTATTGCAAAGAACAACTTTAATTTTAAATTTATAATTAATCTTCAGTGTGAAATAAGATTTACAAAAAAAAGTCGAGGCTGAAGAAAATTCGAAACAATGGAATAACTGTGTTATTTTTTGAATTCTTAAGTCAGTTATGGTCTGAATTATATACATTTCAAAAATTTTAAATTAATATCATTAATATTAGTCTGGTATTCATATCTACTGGCTCTCCGAGCAATAATATGTGCATTTTTATATAGTTTATTATTAAATTATCAGACATATGATGAGGCTGCTACACAAGATTAATATAAAATATCAATATTACATATACACAGAGGGTTATACTACGCGTCGGTGATCTGAGCCTGTCGAGTTCATCGGTGACGCAAACCTATAATTTGTTCCCCTACCAAAAATCGCTAAATGCGGAAAAAAGATTTCACATCAAAAAAGGCAGAGAAATTGGTATTCATGAAGATTGTCAAAATTAAAAGTTCTATTATACAGGTTAAAGTAACTGGTTAAAGAGTTGCAATATTCACTAAGATTGCTCATTACTTGCTTCTCGTTCTAAATTAATTAAAAAAATAAGTGCTTGATATTTGACCTAATGGTCTCAAGAAAATGCAATCTGACTCGTGTCCCGCACCTCGGTCCGCACCCCGCTTCCCGTTATTCGACCGTGCAGCATTCCGACGATAAGCAGTTACTTAATGATTAACCATGAAAATCTCCCTTTCAAATCTATCCATTTAACCTAGATATGACTTTTTATACGCTTAAAATTATCGTTTCCATACTTTAAAAAGTTTTAGAACAAACTTTAACTAAGATTCTCTTTGTTGTTTATTAGAAATTGTGTTGATAATATTATATCACATGTTATATGTGACGATGAACTACCACATGATTGAAGGGTGTCAGTCAAACTTTAAACATTCCCCTGGTATATACAGTAATAGTCAAAATAATATGAGATAATTTGGATAAACTAATTCCAGTTATGCTACAGAATTATCATAGATTTGCTGTGCAATAAATGTGATAGTTATTAAAAACGCATACGTTGTTACATAATTCAACTGATGGTTTGACTATTTTTCTTGTAAGTGAAAACCCTAATCGGTTAACATTTCTAACAACATTCAACATCGTGGCAATCACAGCGAGTCGTTATTTAAAGTTGTCATTCAACCGTTCATAAAGTCGGTCGGTATCGATTGACGTGACCTTTATTTTAAACTCTCGGTACACACACGTGTCTGTTTAAACACCTATCAATTGAAAATCACTCAGTAAAATCGTGTATAACAATGTAATTTTTCAATAGAACTTTGTTTTGAAATTCACTTTACAGAGAAGTATAAAAGCCAGGGTTTATCGCCGTTGGTACTGCGCATCCAGTCGCTGAAATTTAAATGCCACAGAATAAACAAGGCAGATGGGGCACGCGGAACGCGGGAACGGTGCCAACAAAGCTAATACTAGTTCGTCACAGATCCATATAACGCAACGTCGTGTTGACAGACGTCTACGTTGAAATAGAATTTATACTTCGTTGGACTCATTCCCACGTGCCGCATGCCGATCCCCCTTTCATTGTTTTTATAATCTATGACCTATACTATACTAATATTTTTCATCGATATGCAAAGATAATCTATACCAATATTATAAAGCTGGAGGGTTTGTCTTTAAGAGCATAGCAACAAGGAAGAATAGGTAAAAATCAGGGTGTTTTCTTCCTTTTGAGAGCTATCGCTGTGTGTTAACGTTAGTTCAAAGTTATTTCACGCGGACGAAGTCGCCTGCAGAATCAAATATTAAATAACGGCCACCTTATGTTAATTTATGAACACGTTAAGACTAGAAGGCAACTGTCTCTCAAGTGCATCTCCCGGAACATACTTACAGGCGATTGACGACAGTTTTGCTTGCGGATAAGGTAGGGAGTAGGCGAAAAGGGCTTAGAAAAAGCCGCCATGGCATGCAATGATTTTATTACGATGTTTCCTTTACCTTTTCCTGTTCCAGCTTATTCACAAGAATTAAAAACTTAATCGATCGATATAGTTGCTAAATACGCAAACGCACTAAATAGCATTTATAAATGATTAGGTAGGCCTATATATACTAGACTTAATAAGCAAAGACAACATATGACGTAATTATTGCCAGCCTTTTATATCTATATCTATACTATAATAAAACTGTAACAAGTCGAAATCTGTACATTAAATATTTTCTATACTATAATAAAACTGTAACAAGTCGAAATCTGTACATTAAATATTTTTTGAAAATTTTAATCAGGGTAGACTGTGTTATCGATATAGAAGCCAAAAATAATCTTTTTACAATTTTTGTCTGTCTGTCTGTCTGTCTGTCTGTCCCTATGCACACGCATCACTCTGAAAGTACTGAACCAATCTTGATGAAACTTGACATAGTGATAACTAATATTACGAGATTACATCAAATATATTTTTTGTCTCATAAAACGCAAAGGGTTCTCCAGGATAAAGGATTAAAGTCTAGAATATAAACCCGAATTACTCTGAAAGTACTGAACCAATTTTAACGAAATTTGACACGGTGATAACTAATATTAGAAGACTACATCCAGAATACTCTTTGTCCCATAAAACGCAATGAGTTCTCCAGAATAACGAAAAACAAAAATTTGCAGTTAACGTAACTAGACTTTTTTGTGACACCTTAGTACAAGAGCCGGCAACGTTAAAAGAACAAGAATTTTAGAATACCTGGTTCTTTAATACATCAATATATTTTTTTTTATATCATAAGAGGCAAACGAACAGGTGGATCACGTGATGTTTAGTGACCACCACCGTCTATAGACACTAGCAACACCAGGGGATTTGTAAGTGCGTTTCCAACCTGTATATGGAGGAGTGTAAGGGAACCTCCGGCACTCTCACTGACCGAAAGAAACATTACAATGCAAGCACTGTTATTTGACGTCGGTTTTCTGTAAGTATTCTGGCAGTATTAGCCCGAACGAGCCGACCCATTCATGCTGAAACCAGTAATAGCTTTAGCGTGGCTCTACCACCTACAGAAATTATCAATATATCAATAGACAGAATTTAGGACACTTGGTAGCGGGTTAACGTTGTATTTTTAATAGGCATTTTGATTTATGATTAATCAATAATAAGTTTAGGAACATTTTTTTCAGTAACTTTTAAACGCAATTAAACATTCGGACACATTTTTTATAAACAATCATATATATACCCGCTTATATATTTTATAAATAAAAAAAAGAATGTGGTGTCGTGGGACACCAGGTAGGAACGAAGTTCTTTCGGCTAATGTAGAATCGACACTATTTGGAAAAAAAAATCGTGCTCAATTTTATGTAATCGTAATTCAAATTATCAATTAAAATAACAAAATATGTCTCTTTATTTTTGTTTGACAACATAAAATTACATAGAAATAGAAATAATTACAAAAAAGGAGAAAGAGAAAGATATTATACACTACTCGCTTATGTATACGACTGTCGCGCCTGCCCATGTCTCATTTAACTGTTTTATTCCATGCATTTTTCGTTACAGTTTTACTATCACATTTTTTTCAGTTCGGTCGCGCAGCAAAATCTCTATCTCCTCCAAGCCTGCCGTAAGGAACTTCGTTCCAATAATAAATTTCAAATCAATAATTTTTTTTTCATAGCAAAGAACCAATTTAATTTTATTAAACATTATTGACCACCATATACAACGATAAACGTAAACGTATGACTTGGGATTGACGCCATATCAAATATATGCGTCGTCGACCATCAGGCTATACAAAGCCGAAATACCTTGGGCCGGCGAGGTGAAATATCTTGGTGTTACTTTAGATAAACACTTAAATTTCGATTCACACACAGAAAGAGTGCGAAACAAAGCCGTATGGTCTTAGGTCGTTTCTATCATTTGCTTTGTCATAAGAGTAAAATATCCCCCAGACAAACTCACTTTATACAAAACTTGCATCCGTCCGATTATGACGTACAGTTGTTCGGTCTTTGTACATGAGCAAAATCGTATTCAAAAGTTGCAGGTTCTCCAGAACTGAGCCCTACGTAAAATCACCGGTGCCCCATGGTACGTCCGGAATAAGGATCTCCACAGGACCTGGAGATGCTTTCTGTCTGAGCGTATATAAAATCACTTACAGGTAGTTATTTCGAAAAAGCCGCGAATCATCCCAGCCCGTTAGTGGTATCCGCCGCGAACGATGAACCCGTACCCAACGCTGCGCAGTATAGAAGACGACCGCGACACATTTTTACCGACCCTCCTGATTCAATCACTTCAGCGAACGATCAGTACCAGCCTATCTCTTCAAACAGAGCGTGTTCTCACCCACGCCCGCATAACCGCAGATCACGCCGCCGTGGTCTGGGACTAAATTTCGCTCCCGTACACCAAATTAGGCCCTTCTCGGCAACGGCTCAAGCCTAGATCTGTTCCCTGGGCGTGGAGCCCTTGAGTACGCTGCTCACGCGATACAGTGACACAAGAGTTCTACCCTTATTTTTCGTTATCCTATCCTACATAGTTTAGAGGATTTTTTCCTACACAAAATACATATAGAAGTTGTTGAGGCACGCATGCTTGGTACACATGCATGTTTCAATAACTTATATACGTATATAAGTTACCGGACTACTAAGACGAGCGCTTAAGGCACTCAGCCGATTTTATTTAGGCAACCAGTTCAAGGGTACACGGCACACCTCGGCTTGGCTGTTGCCTGTTGCATGCAAAATCGCGACCTATCTTAACTAATCTAGCTAACTATTCATATATGTATGAGTTGTTGAAACGTATATGTATACCAAGCATACACGCCTCAACAACTCCTGCATATATTTATTATCGGAAAATTGAGAGTTTTTTTAGTTCGATAAGGAAAAAAGGAAACCCTTCCACTTTCATGTGTAACATGTTTCATTCATCATCATTCAGTGTTTCATGTGTTTCACGTGTGTGGGGGTGATCGTGTAGTGTTGTAGCAGTGATGTATATTTGTGTGTCACCGTATCGCGCAAGCAACGCACTCAAGGGATCCTTACCGAGGGATTGAACCTGATGTATAAAACTGGCTTGGTTTGAAGGTGATAGGTACTATGTTGTGAGTGGTACAGAGATTATTTATAAAAATATATTGGAAATATATTTCAAATACGTTTTTGAAACAGTTTATAGCTCTTAGACAATAGTTTCAAGCAAGTGACATTTGACGTTTTCGGCGGGATGTTTGACGCTTCGATACGGTGTTCATATATTTTTCTTTAATACAATGGAGTATAAAAAGGTTTTAATACAAGTCGAAGATAGTTATGATAAAGTAAGTGGTAGAGATGTTTATTCAGTTTTATGTAGGTTAGTTTTTATTTTAATTGATCCTGGTAGATGACGCTACGAATGGGTACTAGGTTTATTTAAAAAATGAATACATGTAATCTGGGTATATGTTTAAGTGAATCCGTGGATAGTTTGGATTCACAATTGGAAACGGTAGTTGTGGCTGCAATCGGGTATCAGTTTTATTTGCGGGGTGGTAGGGCTTTACAGCCTGACTGGGTCAAAACCACCATGTACATGACGAAAAAATACATAATAGTGATTCGCTTCTGCGCGTCGCGTTTCGCGATCAGCCTGTGCATATCCAGCTTTTTGTAGGCCGGCATGATAGTGGCGACCAGCGATGGATAGTGTGTCACTCGGTGGTCGCTATTGTTTTTGGATTGTACTGTGCTTACCATCAGGCATAGTGCAGGCATTTTGCCGTGCTACGATAAAAAAAAGAAACAATTTTTTCGCGTGATAACCAATTTGGTGCAAACGAAGTTGCACGGGTCAGCTAGTAGTAGAATAATATTTTCGTATAATATAAAACAAAGATGATATTAAGTAACATAATATATATGTGAAATAAAAATATTTACTTTAAAAAAAACAGAATCTTAAATGAAAAATAGGTCACCGTAGTAGTTACTATGTTCTTAGTTATAATATCTATATATTAATACGTGAAGCATAATCTTTGTACCTCCTTTTTAACCTATTCCCTGTGAATGGGTGAACTTGAAATTTGGCATAGTTAAAGTTTATATGGCGGAGAAGTGCAGAAAGCTGTTTATTTTATATAAAATACATTAGAAGTACATTAAATTAATTAAAATATGCACTACTCACACTACTACTTGAATTTTACACAACATATACACACATTAAAATAAAAAAGACATTGTGACAGCCGTCAATAATTACGAACTTCAAAAAAGGTTATGAAGGAGGTTGCTGTGCTCGACTGTATGTATTTTTAAATCTTACGTTCCAATCACCATTTTTCATCCTACATTCAACAATGATATTATATAACATATAACTATTATTATTTTATTTATTATTTTTTATGGTGAACTCACTTCAAATGATGATTTAATAAAAAAATGAGCCAATTAATACTTTGTATAATCAAAATAAGAATTTTGTTCATAAAAGTAATCCATGACTTAGACCTCCACGGTTACAATTCAACCTCATGTAGCAACAAAAAAG
Organism: Antheraea mylitta; assembly: GCA_014332785.1. Lineage (NCBI taxonomy): Eukaryota > Metazoa > Arthropoda > Insecta > Lepidoptera > Saturniidae > Antheraea > Antheraea mylitta. The sequence goes on along the minus strand of JACEII010000025.1, from coordinate 7,715,215 downwards.
GATTTATTCTCAAAAGCTAATCGCAGTATTAAAAAGCATCTTTGTCTTGGTTCACTATTTGATTGTATTGTGGGTCCATTACTTTTCCAAACGATGATACTGGACATATCACTATTTCTCATTATGAACAGACTACATTTAATTCAATATCATACAGGAACACCACCTACTTATGGTGTAGTGTAAAATTAATTGAAAATTGTGTCATGGGTTGCGATAAATTTCTTTATTTTCGTAAAGTTATGTTATCTTAAAATTTGTTAGCTTTGTTGCCACGTGATTTTTGTTTCAATTTTATAATTAATTTCAATTTTCATTTACGAAAACCTTTGATTATAGAAGTATAATAACCCTTTGACAAAAGAACCCTAATAAAGTTCAAACTTTAAAAAATCAATTAACTATGGTCGAATGTCGACCACTGGGCGCCCACTAGTTTAGTTAACTTCGAGAGCGTTTTGGAGTTTATAAGTTGGGATTGTGACGACACCATAGTATAAAGACTAGGCTTATTTGACCATTTTTAGCAGGTGATAGAGCCACGCTGAAGCTATTACTGGCTTCAGTATGAACGTGTAGGCTCATCCGCGGTACCACCACCTTCTTTCTCACAGAAAACCGACGTGTAGTAACAGTGCTTACATTGTTGCGTTTCGTTCGGTCAGTGAGAACGCCGGAAGCCCACCTCTCCTCGCCTTTCCCCTCTCCCCCATCCCCTAACACAGGCTAGCAACGCACTTGCGACTCCACTGGTGTTGCAAGTGTTTATGGACGGTGGTAATCACTTAACATCAGGTGACTCACCTGTTCGTTTGCCTCTAACGATATAAAAAAATGTATATTATTAACTTAGAACTCACAGGCAACTTAATCTATGGACATTATTCGAAATCGTATAATAAAATCCTAATGAAAAGGTCCTAAACAATAAAGAAAAAAAAGGAATACCATTGTATTTTATTTTGAAGGTGTGTATCGTATTAAAATCGTATGTATTTGTGGAGAGGTAAAAATATTTTATAAACTATGTTTACAATTTTAAATTTGTTTAATAACAATAGTTTTGTTTAACAATAATAATTCATAACGTGAAAATATCATATATTAATTTTTAATGCAGCTAGATTAGTTCAGTCAGTTCACGTCTATCTTTCCCAAGTTCTTCATAGTCTCGACTGCAAATAATTAAAAATAACATTAATTATATGTTCAGTAACATTTAACGTTCACTACAATTCAAACCAATTTATACGAAATGGAAGAGAATTAAATATTAGTACTCGTGTCATAAATTTATCTTCGAAGATTCGATAAGTTGAACATCAAAATCAAAAGGAGAGAGCACACAATTCTAGATAAAGAAAAAACCACAATTCTGAAGAAATAAATTCATCGACTGTTATCAAATACAAATTAAAGCGAATATGTGAAAAATTAGATTTTAAGAATAGTAATGACATTTGGTTACTGTACTTACCTCGTCACCCGCATGAATTGCAAGGACCATGTCATACTCATTGGCACCCAAGGAAATGTGAGCGCGTCCATCGTTACCAACCACAACAGATTTGCCAGTACAGCGGTTATCTCTCTTTTCGCCAGAAATTACGTCACAATAAGTGCCAGCACGTAAGCAAGTCTAAAATAAATGTTATTATTTAGAAACTCAAAATATAAAACAGCGACCGTTTGTATAAATTTATTTTTCTATCAAATCAAGGGATTATATTTACCTGCAAAGTTTGGTTCAAATCCCAGTAATCGTTATTAAAAGCAACGAAACCTTGGCCACCACGGCAAAAGGCGATCTGGTTGCTGCCATTGTCCCACCAGTCGTTAATGTTAGTGTTACCAGCAACGTTCCTGAAGGCTACCATGCTATGGATTTGACGCCAACGGTGTTCGCAAATCCATCCGTTGCCACAAGTATTATCCTTTAAAAACAATTGAGAATCGAAATACAGATTAAATGGAATTTAGTATATTACATCACAGATTATTAATATTACTTACAGAGTTTATAGAAGGAGATATAATGTTACCGCTACTATCCATTGGTGGTCCCGCTTCTGTGTCATGAAAATCAAAACTGCTCATCAGCTGAGGCACGCCATAAGGATGCGCCAACATGAACGCAATAGCACCTTTGTACTGCTTGGATTGTTTGTACGTTAAGATATTTCCACCAGCACCGTGACCTCTCTGATTATCGTGGTTGTCTATGAAAGTAAGAGATACATCAGAGGCCAAAAGACCCCATTGAGGGCCCCAGTTAACTAGCCACCTAAGTTGGTTTCCTCTTTGGAAAGCACGGCTAAGTTCCATTCCAAATCGGAATTCCGTTACTGGTGCTATAGGAGTATATTCATCACGAGAGATAGCTTCACCACCAAGATCAATAACTTCTTGATAGATGTAAGGACGAGCGCCAGATGGGAAACCATGACCAGTGTTAAGGTTATGGAGACGATCGTAGATGATGCGAAGATCACTGGGCCACATATGTTTAGCTGCATCAATTCTGTAATTCGAAATTTGATACCATTTCTTTTAATGTATAAAAGGTCATTTTTGTTATAAATAACATATCAAATTATCTTACAAGATTACTTAATTTCTATTAAATAGTATTATTTAGTTTCTTTGATCTAACCATTTTATATGACTTTTGATATATTAATAGAGTTAGAGTCAATAACATCTGGCACATTTACCAATATTTATATTTGTATACATAAGCTACTGAATAATGAAATGGAAGTAAGTTGTATAGATAGTTAGTTATATATAATAGAGGATTAAAATAAGTTTAACAATTTACCGGAAACCAGCCACACCCATGTCAATAAGTCGATTCATGTAATTGACAATTTGCTGTCGTACATATTCTGTACCCTGATTCAAATCTTTCAAACCGGATAGTTCACAATTGCGGACCTAAGTAAAAAAATAATATATATCATAAAACTATACTATTCATTTTTAAAATTAATGTAATAGGTCCATTTATGAATTCCATTTATGCCAACTAATTAAAAAAATATAAAGTATTATAAAGAAAATACGAAGACGTAGCAACATTAACAAACATGATAATAATTGTGACTGCAACGAAACCTAAAAATAAGATAAGATATATTAAAGGCGTTACAATGCTGTTTTAATGAATGTCATCCATTTTCTATCCGACTGTTCTATAGATCAAAACAAATCTATCGTATAAAATTTATCTATCATACTATATAATTAATAAAACATAAAGAACAATTTTTATGGTCCCTTAGTTGGTTGTTATGGTTATTAAAAAATGGCTATTAAAGAAAATTAATGGCATCGTCATTTAACATTTGATAAGATTGTGGTCAAACGATAAACTTTGAAAAAATAAAAAGAGAGTTTGTAATATCAACCAAAAATAGTTAAACAGCTTACCCTATCAGCGCAGCAACCATAATCATTGCCTTGGATAACGCAGTGAGGCCAGTTGAAATCGTTTCTACCATAGGGAACTGCCGGGTAGTGCCATTCACCAAAGTTAGCAGTACTACCACCCGTACCGACATTCTCGTTCCAAGTTCCAGTCATGTGATTGATGATGGCATCCACGTAAATCCTAGAATTATTTTTAATTACAACCTTATGTTGAGTCGTGGTGATCTGGTGATTAGACCGGTGGACTATCGTTCCAATGTCCGCAGGTTCAACGGTACAAACGAATCTTTCAGAATTCGCGTACATTTACTAATTTAAATTGGTAATACTATTGGCTAATCGTGAAAGAAAATATCATGAGGAAACCTCCTGAACTTAATAGATGTTCTTGTAGTAGGAATGTGGAAATGTGGAATGTTCCTATGTAGGAAGACAGAAAGGTGAATTTCTCAGAATTTTAAATCGCCAATACGTCGTGGGCTGGCCTGATGATTATGCCCATAAATAATAAAATAAATAAATAATAAAAAAAACCTAAATGCAATATTTTGTTCCATATTTTACTTGGAATATTTGTGTAGAATAATCTCTATATGTCTGGAAATATTTCTGTTTACTGACCTTACTCCAGCATTATTACAACGGCGGACCATGTTTGCGAATTGATTTTCATTACCAGATCTCGTCACCAGACGGTAAGATATGGGTTGGTAGCGTTCCCACCATGGACGATTTCGTGACCAAATTACAAGGTTTTCATTCGGTGGGGAAATCTAAAATTGAAGAAATTATTTCATGTCATATGTACTGGCTGGCCAGATGGACGTTGTCCTGCCTTGAAAATAAGAAGAATCTTATTTTCAACCGCACTGCCACCTACCGGGTTCAATTGTGAATCTAAACCATTCTCGGATCCAATGGAATACGCACACAACATTTCATCGACATCGGTTCAGCCGTTTTGGAGGAGTTCACTGACATACACACATTAGGAAGAAATTTATATATATAAAAGATATTAATAATAATGCCAGTCTATGGAATCACACTGTAGTGTATAGGATCAAAAGCTTCTTCCTGAAGCAATGGTATGGACACGTATTCATCACACCCACCTACGATACCTCACTGAATGCAAGCATAAGAAAACAACGGTACTACATTTCTCCAGTATAGAATCGTCCTACAAACACATTTCTCAGGTTCAATCCCTCCAAAGCTACCCGAAATGTTACTAATTTAAAATCGTTAAATGTGTATTGGAAAAAAGTCATCGATTCGAACATGTGGATATTAAATCAATATTTTTCCAATCAGAACACCCAACTTAAATACATTTTCTTCAACGAAGATAATGATATGCTAAAATAACTTAATCAATTGATATGATAGGTGTACCAGATATAACAAAGATAGACCCACAAATCCTTAACTTTGATGCTGATAATCAATTAATATCTAGAAGCAAAATTAAGATTGTATGATACTATTGTTTTTTCCAGTGTAGAGTTTTGATTTTAAAATAAAAATGCAGTTTCATGTAAATGTACAAGATAATCTCATACAAAAAAAAGAAGAATTAACGCATCGGCTAGTTTTTTAAGATCACAGATCTCAATCAGCCATGGTTTTTTTTTTCATTCATGGAGCTCGTACATTGTAAATTTCGTGTTTTGGTAAAAGAAAGTTCAGACAAATGAAAAAAATATTAAAAAATACATTTTACACAAAAATTGTAATTTTACAATATTTGTTATTTATCAAGTTTTGTTATAAATCAGGTATTTCTTAAGCTCATGGTGCTAACAGTCTGTTGTACTGTGTCTCATGAGGTCTACATTTGTTTGTATGAAACTTAAACGTTTTTGGTTTTAGAAAGTCCAGGGATTAACATTATAAATACAAAATTTTGTTTCTGTGTCATACTTTCGCGTCTTAACTACTCAATCGTCATAACATTTTACATACATATTGTTCGAAGTATAGAAAACTGGATAACTTCATATATGAGTATTTAATGTTCGCGAGGAACATATTAAAATCTACATTAGAAGGAAGTATGCCGTGAAAAAAGCCCAATTCAAAATAATAAAATATTAGGATACGCTTATGTTATAACAGTTATAATTTTATAACTTACTTGAATACCGCCAAAACCTCTTGGTCCAAGGAATCTCTCGCATTCGGCTGCAATATCATCCCACTTCCACTCAAATAAGTGGACCATAGTACTTCTTCCCGACGCATAATGTGGATTTCTATAGGCTAAGGCCAAAGTCACGGCCGATAAAAAGAGGATGGACCGGAACATCCTGCAAGATAAAAAAACGACATTCTTATTTCACATCGAAGATTTACTTCAGACAAATTAATATATATCAATAACTCATCGTATCTTAGATGAAATCGGTCAGTGGCGGATTTATCTTTAAGCTGATCTTATGACGGCAGATTTTAGGGGCGGCGAATTTGGGGCTAAATTTTTGGATGTCTTACAGTGAATAAAAAGTTCCACATTCATGTTTTAGAAAGTGACTCATCGATACCATAGTTCACAGCTACAGTAATTACTGGAAAAGGGTGGTGTAATTAGGTATACAGAGTACAAACAGTAACGTTGCCATTACTGGCAGAAAAAAATTAATTAACATGATTATGAACTAGGATATCAAATTGCTAAGCTCTTTAGGATCGGCAAACTTTGAATAGCCTACAGGCGGCAGACTTGTACACCCGTATGATTACAATGCTTTGATTGACAAGTATATTAGGGATTGACATTCAGAGAGTTGCTTTCCACTTATGGCCTTTTTTACTTTTTAATAGTAAAAGTTCTTATAATGCCAGCCTGACTAACTACCACTTTCAAAATGAATATTTGTTACCAAACGCCTATAGGTATATTTTTGCAACAGCTCTTATAAGCTAGACCCTTTATAATTTTAACTATATGACCATCTTAGCCAATATCATCATCACTACTTATTATCAAACAAAGTCCTTTGACACGTCTGTCTGTCAGTATGTCTGTTCGCGATCAACTCCAAAACTACTGAACGGATTTTCATGCAGTTTCCCCAGTAGATAAAGTGATTCCCGAAGAGAAGGTTACGTATATAAATAGTCAAGTTTTTTATTAAATTATTAGAGTGGTATAGCGTCCGCCGAACCCACTAGATTAATTTAAAACAATATTGCAGTTAAGCCCTGTAGCCTATGAAGTATAAAGAAAATCAATTAGTGAGTTTGTTTTCTTAAGAGTTCACATTAGTTTACATATTTTGTTGCAAAATAATGTATGCTGTACTATGTTTAGGAGAGACATTGCTTTAAATCATTACGCGTGTCTGTTCGTAATTTGTACATAGATAATGATGTTGTTCGTTTTACCTCTTGTAATTCTGAAAATGTACCATTTCAGGTTTATGTAACCACGTTTCGTAAGCTTTTGAGGCTGTGTTAAAACAGTGAACAAGATAAACAGGGATAAGTCTTGATTTCACAATAAAATTAAACAAATCATTAATCCGTTGACATCCGAAAGGGACATAATTTTTTTCAATTCTATTTCCCGCCATCGTCAAAGACATTTAGTACGTGTACCCTGTATAGATCTATGAGTCTATAAATCTGTGATCACAATAATATATTTAATATCATTAGTATTGCACTGTTTAATACATTGTGCATTATTTATTACATGCATTTAATGATTGACAACAATTTTGCATGATTAAGAGACAATGTGACTTAAGATGGTACCATAGGAGTACTGGAGCAAACTGTTTTTCAAGTACAATTACCAGAATACAAATCTAGGTACTTAGCAATAGATATACAAATTAGAGCTGGTAACTAACCAAGCTGAAGATAACCTTCTTTATTTTGTTTGCTAATTTGTCCCCTTTTATAAAATCATAGACTTTATGTTGTCGAACATAATGTTGTATATTGTCTGACATATTTTGCATCTTCTGCTGTCTCTTTTAATTTTGTTTTATCTGATTTTATTCATTTTTCTGATGAGAAAGAAACTACTAACGAGCAATGATTTCATTGCAAAGTTCACTTTCACCAAAAGTTCGGATTGATTGAACGATTTGTTAATTATTTTGACGTGGTGCATCGTCCAAACGTAATATACTAAGCGTCATAATTGCAATATATATTACTTACCTGCTTTAATGGGTAAAGAGGCAGTAAATCTTTATGTAGAGGAAGTAGCCAGAATAGCGATAAAAAGTGGTCTTACCTGATTTTGTTTGATAGACCTCCTTATGTTTGACGTTATTGCAATGAATGTGATTACGGCCTCCCACCACGATCGCGTTTATATAGACACCGATAAAATCACAGTGCTTGTTGGATAATCATAAATATTTGATACGATTAACATAATTAATGATAATAAATTCGAAAACAATGATAATTTATGAAGATCATTTTACTTTATAAGGATATTATAATACACATAATTGGACAAAATGAATTTAACCATTTAGTACTTAAATTCAATTATATTTTATAACCTAATTTGTAACTGAAATCTGAAGACGTGATAATCTGGAGTTACCACATTACCTTATAAATACACATGAGAAATTTGGTCGTTAAAATTGTTAACATATTTGATAGTAATATTTTTTTAAGAATTAAGTATATGTATATATTTATATTTAATATAGATGTAAATAATATGAATGAAGAATCGTGGAGAGAGTTAAAATAATCGAGAAATAATATTCTTAATGAAGATAATTCAATAAAAACCATATTAACATTTCTGTAGGTGAATACATTGCATCATGTATGCAAGTAAGACAATAGTAATAGGTATTTCAAGAAGTTCTATCCATTTTTATTATAAAACAAATTTCAAATTTATTTTATCGTCAATAAACTTTATTAAATATTATTATTAACATTATTATTAAATAGCCTCTGGCCGCGACTTCGTCCGCTTGGAACAATTACAATGGGCTAACGCTAACACGCAGCGGAAAATCTTAAAAGGAAATAAAGAATTTTTAAATATTCTTCATTGATGCTCCGTTCCAATTGATCTTAGCGTGATGATAGATAGCCTCAATAAATGAGCAACCTTCCTCAATAAATGAGCTATATAAAACTGAAAGAATTTTTCAAATCGGACTAGTAATTCCTGAGATTATTACACCATACAACGTTACAGATTTTACCTCTTTATAATATTAGAATAGATAACTTCTTGCCAGCATTAGGACAATTTGGATATTCTACTATCGAAGGATATTTCATTTTTTGATGCGAAAAATTTATCCATTAAAGTCTTCGTTTTCGAATTTGTTACCGTTTTTTTTTCTCGAACTGACTACGCTATTGACCTGACAAGGTCTTAACAGCTTCACCGAACTACAGTTTGTTATCGTTCAAATATTTTTGTAAGGGTGAAGGCAAGCGATACTCAGAGTGTGCTAAGTCCAGGAAATATGAATTTATTCTCTATACGCTTCTGTAGCATTGCTTCCTTGTTGAAATTTTTATAAAGTACAGTGGCGTATATAAACTTTCTCAGTAATCATGGATACACTATCGCTTCACACTTAAGACTAATTTAAATCACCTTTGTTTTAGTAAATTTGCTACGTCAATATGTTTACATTGAGAAACAGGAATAGAAAGCCTAACATACTCCAAATAAACATGTGCTTAAGTGTCAAAAATTGTTGTCACAAAATGGACAGAACTCTCTGGTAGATCTCATAGTTTATTATTAAAAGCTTTAATATAATTCTGATGAGTTCATTCCTTTTTTATTCATGGTGACGTGTTTTTGTTTTCCCTTAGACAGAATAAATAATAAAGCAATTAGTTGTGGTCAAGTATTTATTTAAAAAAAATATATCGAGTCTCATCCGCATGTTTATGACGGCAGGCGGGACTGAAATAAAAATAAATATTAATTAATTAAATTGGTATTACTAAAATAAATTTTTTATGTTGTTTTGTTGATTAAAATATATGTATTTTTTATACTAATATTTTTTTAGCGTAGACAAACTTTCCAAATATTTATCCACATTTTCAAACGTGTAGTTTTCCTAGATAAATAGTTTTCAATGCTTCGGCATATTTTGTTTACCTTACACTAGAAAACTATCCATAATACTGCTAAAACAATTTAGCGCTTAAATGTTCATTACGTACTCTAGTTGATTGCCTTTGGATTAAATGCACTTTCCGTTCGAGGAAGTACTATTCGTGTGATATTAGAGATAAAAGCGGTTAGAATTAATAAAACAGATAATGATATTTACGGAAAAGCCTATGTATAGATACACTGTGACAGTTACCAAGTAATCAACAAATGAGTATCTCAAACATTCGGGCAATAATTTGATCAACAATCATATAAGACATCTAGATATACCTGATCGAAGTTAGACTAATAACAGCTTAACAAACAAATATAGATTAGTATAGTTTCTTAAATTGCCAAAATATTATAATCAGGAGTAAAGCATTAGCATCTCGAACATTCGAGCGATAAGTTGATCAATATTCCTATAAGACATTTAGACAAACCTGATTTATGTCATCTAATATTTCGAATCGAAGTTAGACTAATAAGCAGCTTGATAAACAAATATACATTAATATAGTTTCTTAAATTGCCAAAATAGTATAATCAGAAATAAAGTATATTTAACTTAATATATATACCTCTTTTCCCACATGTATAGCAAGATGCATATCCTCCACATTTTCGGGCAAAGATATTTCAGCGTGGCCCTCGCAATCTACGGTAATTACTTTTCCAGTACAACCATTGTCATTTACTTTACCACTAATTACATCACAGTATTTGCCTTTTGGAAGACCGGTCTGTAATCAAGTCAAAAATTGTATGCAAGGGAATGCACCAGTGAATTTAAATCTTATATAAAAACTATGAATTTTATTATTAATTGACGTCCAGTTTACCTGTAAGATTGCATTCAAATTTCGCCCTTCAACATTGAACACAATAAATCCTTTATCGCCTCTGCTGAATGCCATCTGATTATTTCCATTATCCCACCAATTCTCAATATCAGTGCCTTTGACGGCATTTTTAAAGGCTACCATTTGATATATTTGTCTCCACCGGTGTTCACATACCCAACCGTTACCACACGTGTCATCCTGTATAGAATCCATGAAATTATTTTAATGGGAAAACCCGAGTTATTGTAAAACGTAATAAGTTGTTAAAAACTTATTTTCTCATGATCATAATAAAAGAGAAATTACAATTAAATATTAAAAAACTACTGGTTCACATGTCTTACCAATGGTTGTCAGCTCATCCGTATACCATAAAACCTAACAAAACAGAGACAACCATAGGATTCTATAAAACCTACATTATACATATCTTAGCGTTTAGGAATGAGTTGCACAGTATGGTTTGCCTCAGGACTAGGGCATGAGACTATTCGAAGAGTCTGAATCAAGCCTTTCAACATTGACAGCACAATATATATATAGTATAGGCAACATAAGCAATTTTCATAAGCAACGATAACCATTTGCCATCAGGTGGACCTTCTGCCTATTTGTAACCCTTTGGCGTAAAAAATCCTGATCAAATAAAGAAATAAACAACAAATTTAAGCAATGATATACAATGTAAATTATTTAATAGCTAAAATAATACTATAATCTAATTCCTAAACCACCTAAACTCCTACCAATAAAGGAAAAAAATAGCCAAAGAATATGGAGATACTTCCGTTGAATTTCTAGGTAATAAGACTACATAAGGCCAGTACGTTCATATTAGGAGAAATACTATGATAGATTTTTATAGTTTAATTCATATATAAGAATGTCAACAAAATTTAGAAGTATTCAGAAAGTTTGAAGTTCCATTTAGAGAAAATCAACGAACCGTTAAGATTTAAGTTAGAGAACATTGATGTAAAGACAATTTTAGACGTACCTCGTTAATGCTTGGAGATATTATATTTTCTTTAGCATCAGTCGGTGGTCCTTGCTCGTTTTTGTCAAAGAAGAAGCTACTCATTATGCGTGGTTCTCCGTAAGGATGCGCGAGCATGAATGCTATTGCTGCCTGTATAATAAAAAAAATTATAAGAGTCCAGTATTTCAACTGCAACACTTAATTGTGATTGATATATTTTACTAAATATGTCGTGCTCACATTATTACGTAGGTAATAAGGCCATGCTGAAGCTATGACTGGTTTTATTATGAATGGGTCGGTTCACCCCCGGTACTACCGCCCTCTCACAGAACACCAGCGTGAAGTAACAGTGCTTGCACTGTTGCGTTTCGTTCAGTCAGTGAGAGCGCCGGAGGCCCACGTCCACCTCTCCGTTCATTCTCTTCCCCTCCCCTCTCTTCCTTCCCCACCAACACAGGTTGGCAACGCACTTGCAATTTCTCTGATGTTGCTGGTTTCTATGGACGGTGGTGATCACTTGACATCAGGTGATCCACCTATTCGTTTGCCTTCTATGATATAAAAAAAAAAATCAAAAAATTACACTAGGCTCATACAAGAATATTGGATTCCACAAGAAAATACGTTTTTACAAAAAAGCCTCATAGTTCGTTCAATGAATTATATTCTTACAAATTTATTCAAAACTAAATTATGAAATCATTATCTCTCTTGATTGGATGCTGAACGCATTACGGAACAATCACTTAAGTTATTTTTACTATGTGAGCTAATATTAATAACAAACAAAATACAATGACATGTACAAGTTAATAGGAGTTTTTAATTACAACTATTACAACAAGGTAAACTAAACTTCCCATACTTAATGTTTCAATAGGCCACATTTAACAGAGCTATAAAGTACTAATTATTATGTCAGAACAAAGTATATAGAAGTTAAATTACAACCTCAGATCTTTCTGTAGGAATATTCGTCTATATTTAAGCAGATATACTGGTACCTTATAAGCCCTTGCAGTTTTATAACTCAATACGTTATTCGTCCTCTGTGTATCGTGATTATCGATAAACACCAAAACATTATCACGAGGTGACAAATTCCAAGCTTCTCCCCAGGATACCAACCATTTGAGTGGATTGTTACCCAGAAATACTGGTTTCAATTCAGTTCCAACCTAAGGGAAATGTTTATTAACTTATAATTGTTTTTAATAATATTATGTATTGGCTGATTACGGTTTAAGTTCACAATTCAAAACGATTTTTACAAGAATAAATAATTTCTATAAATATAGTTAAAGTAACTTGTCTACATGCATCTATCCACCTTAATTACAATGTAATGCTAAGATTCAAACATAGCCTAAAGGCTAATGGTAATGGGAATCCATTAGCCAGAAAATTTGCAAAGAATACATCCTACAATTACTATTCATAATCATTATAGCAAAATAATTCACGGACGTTAGTACCTATTGTTTGCTTTTATAAAAAGGAGCTTTTCATATTTCAGAAGAATTTTATGGGTCATTTGGATTAAATGTGAGAATTATATTGTAGCTTATTAGACCATATTCACATAATTTGTTATGTTCATTTTAATATACAAATTATATTCGAATTGCAGGAATATTGTAAAGTGAAAAGTGTTCCAGGTAAGAGATATATATGAGTTGCCTATATGTTGAGATTACGTAATAAATTCGTATGTAATGATTACTTTTTTATGAAATAGTCACTTGTGGAAATACAAGATCTGAGTGCTTAATATTGTTTCCTATAAAGAATTGATCTCGGTCATTTAAACGAGATGAATTCATGAACATCAATAATAATTTTGGGGTGTAAGGGGTGTCGCGTAACATCTTAAGACTTGAGACACCCAAGCCAACCTCTCCTGCGCGTGGTGCACCCTGCTGAATAACAAACTAGGCAATGGCGAAAGCGGTGTGGTAGGGCTTTACAGCCCGACTGGGTCGCAACCACCATGTACATGGCGAAAAAAGCCCGTAATAGTGACTCGCTTCTGCGCGTCGCGTTTCGGGATCAGCCTGTGCATATCCAGTACCGGGTGACTTTCGTCATTATGGCCGGCATGAAAGCGGCGACCGGCGATGGATAATCTGTCTCTCGGTGGTTGCCGATGTTTTTGGATTTTTGCTTAACATCAGGCGTATTGCAGTCCCTATGTCGTGCTTCAAAAAAAAAAACTTTTCTTATACAGAAGTGTTAGTTAGTTATTTCATCAAAGGTCTATTTATTGTACAAATTTTCCGATAATAAATATATGGAGGAGTTGTTGAGGCGCCTATGCTTGGTACACATGTACGTTTCAACAACTCACACATGTACGAATAGTTAGCTAAGATAGGTCGTGATTTTGCATGCAACAGGCAACAGCCAAGCCGAGGTGTGTCGTGCACCCTTGAGCTGGTTGCCAAAATAGAATCGGCTGAGTTCCTTAAGCGCTCGCCTTAATAGTCCGGTGAAGCTGTTAAGCCTTTGCTGGGTCAATAGTGTAGTCATTTTGAAAAAAAATATATATTTATTATACCGTAGAGTCTGTAGAATAATAGAAGCAAGTTATTTCATTTAAAACTTTTCCAAACTAAAACATAATCATAAATCTATTCTTGTTGTTATTAAAACATTTCACCGGCCAAATTTTCCAAACATTTGAGGAAGTAAGCCACAAGGCTTTCGTGACCGACAACTTTGTTGTTGAATCACCCACCTACAAATTAATTTAGGTTAACTTCAAAGACGTGACGGGGCATTGTTACCGATGAATATAGAAATTTGCGTTACATCTCCATCAAGTTTTTCGTTCGACAAGAAAGCCTTAATGGACTCGCTTTAAATGAATATCCTATTGAATTTACCTTGAATGTAATTTGATACCATTATTTATTATCAATTTTACATTTTTATTTCACTTCTTTTAAACAATAACCATCAGCATCCTTAAGTCCAACTTTAGTAGGTTCGATATCATATTTATCTTTTATCCTCATCTAGCAGCTTCCAATTTAGAATTCATATCTTATCGTTCACACAATACATCTTTATCTTTTCGGTCTTCTTCTCCTCATATATCCATCTTCATACTTATACCTCTTCATAACTTCAAGTCTCATAACGTACACACAATGAAAACCACGGAAAAATGATTTAAATAAATACAAAAGGCTGAGAACTTACTCTAAACTCGGTGACATCTCCTAAAGGAATGTATTCAGAATGTTTAATCGGTTCATTGCCACTGTACATAACTTCTTGATAAATATAAGGTCTCCTGTTCGGTTCGAAACCGAAGTCAGAGTTCAAGTTGTCAAGATCATCGTAAATTGCTTTTATATCTCTCGGCCACATATGTTTTGCTGCATCCACCCTGCCATTGATAGGAATCAGTAATACAAGGTAATGTGTAGTGTACTACAATATATTAGGGGATTACTTAGGTTACATATTTTTTTTATAGGTTTTAGCCTTTGACCATAATGCCGTCTGATGTTAAATAACGATGTAGTCTAATATTGTTAATACATTAAATTAAAAGGGACAGGCTCAAGTGTAGCTGCGGGAGAACACCTGTAAGTAATTGACGAGATATTTTTCACTTGAGGGTTGTAAAGCCTTCATGTTTTATAAAGAACAATAATATACATTTTGATTTAAATTTCAAAATAATTAAATTTGTAGTATCCCTATTTTAAAAATAGAAAAACCTCATTAGATCTCATAAATTTTTAAGTCATGTCAATTAATGACGAAAGAGGTTATAACGAATTTTGTGTTGGAAATTTTAGTATTTAGTTGGTACTTAGTCACACTCACGTGACTCACTTGCAAGGATTGGAAAGTTTGAATATTAAAATTACGTTTGAGAGCCAGAGAGAATTGTGAAATCAGAACGTGAACTATCCGCTCAGATAAAAATCAGAAAGTATCTTTACAACATTATTATTAATATAGGCCTAAATAATGTTCACTGAGTGCTTTCAAATCAACATACTTCTTAAATTTTACAATAACAACTTTTTATGTTTTCTCAAATATTTATCTCAATTGTAAAGAATTTAACTATATTTGTTAATAACTAGGATTTCTTGAAAGTCATTAGTTAATTCATAGTTTAAAAATTGTTTATAGCTTCTACGGAAAAATCAGCTGTGTATTTAAAGTTAGCCTTCCAGAAATAAAATTTCGAGTATTTATAATTGTAATAGAAAATGGGATCACATTTTTTTATACCTTAGTAGACATATGCGTACAATAGGTAGATAAATATGTTCAAACTTACCTAAATCCCGCAACTCCAAGTGAAATAAGATCATTTAAGAAACCAGTAATTTTATCGCGAACATGCGGCAAGCTATGATTCAAATCTTTCAAACCGACAAGCTCACATGCCCTTACCTGTAATGATTTCATTTTAAAACGTGAACTATAAATAAATATAAAAACCACAAAAACTTATATTATAGTAAAAAAGTTATATTATCAAAAACAAAAGACTGCAAAAACATATGACAACATTGCAAAAGACAATGACCATATTTTAGGTAGCCTTAAGCATTCATAATATACTCTAATAGAGCACTCTACGATTATTATCATAGAACTTTACGAAGCTCTATTAGATTGTCCCATGAATTTGTCTAAATTATTGGATGAGATACCGCGATCATACGATAAGAGATTATGCAATTTTAGTTAGAGCGTTATATGGCACTCTACCTAGAGCAGTCCATGGCTCTAATTATAGCTCCCTAGATAACTCTACTTAGAACACTGTACGAGATTGTTCTGCGAGACTGTCTACATACAGCATTACAGAACAGTCTCCCAAGTTCACTGTAGGATAGCTGACTGAGACATTGGGAGAATTTAATTTGAGCAAATTTGGAAAGCTTGCTTTTATACAATAAGGAGTGTTTTTGTAGTTTGTTTTTAATAACATTCCTCGTGAAAATTGGTTTACGTAATTATTTGAACACAGAATATTTATACAATATTCATTTTAAAAAAATATATCGAAACAAGTAATAAGAATAATGTGCAGATCCACAAACACAACTAAAATATATCTACACTATAAGATACATTACAAGTGAATTACAAGTCCCATTTTCAAAATCTATATAAACACGCGTGAAGCCGTGAATAAAAGTTAGTATAGTACAAAGTTTTTGCATATGAATATTTATAATAATATAAATTAAAACATGCACATTCATATTGTAGCTTACTATACATTAATGTACTTCCAATATATTATTTTATTGATAAGAAATACAAAATAGCACATAACATGCTATTATTAATGCAGTAACATCATATTATTGCAAAACAAAAATGCATATCTACTGAATACCTTAAACCCGCTATACCAATATCAATCAAGTCATTAAAATAATTAACAATCTTGTCGCGAACGTATTCCATCGTTTGATTTAAATCTTTCAGATTATTTAGTTGACAATTTCGTACCTGGTCGATGGGTAAAGATAAAAGAAGGCTAATTAGTATTGGTATTCAATATATCTCGTAATTGGTAAAAACTCATTGCAAAAATATCTATAGTAGAACTAACTTATAAATCATTATAAAATAGTAAAATTCACACTACGAAAGTAGGAGTGACAATATACAATGAACATGATTATAAGAAACACTGTATAATGTATTCTATCTCATTCTCTCACACGTTAGAGTCTATAGATGTGTAAATTTATCTATTCCTTTCTTCACAAATATATAATGACATTGTGATTAAATTTGAACCTGAGAGATTTTTTTGTAGTACCATCGTTGGAAAATATAGAACTGTGGATTCTTCGGAGCTTGCAATCGCCAAAATATAATAGGGCTAGCGTGGTGATTGTGCCTATAGCTTCTTTCGGGAAGAGGCTTACGACCCTGCAGGGGTTATAGTCTAGGGGCTACTGTCATATTATGAGACATATAAACAAGTATTTAAGTCCTACCTTCACGACGTCAGAGTAATCATCAATACCACAATACGGATAATGGAAATGTTCGCGGGAGTACGGAACGCCTGGATAGTTATAATTCTGGAAGTCTGCGGTGGTACCTCCAGTACCAATATTTTCCTTATTGTTTCCAGTCATGTGATTAACAACCACGTCGGCATAGATCCTGAAAATATTTTTTTATTATGATATAAATCTTTTATAACTACAGCTATATTTAGTCAAATTAGTAATCGTTATTAAAATATCTATACACAAAAATTATCCATTTTTGATTCAGGCTATCTTCGAGATCGTTTAAGCGATTTTCAAGAAATTCTTATTGACAGATAGAAGACTTTCATAGTACTACGTACGCTACATATTATTGCAACTTTCCTTGTTGGCTAAGCACTTATTAAAAAAAAAAAGTTGGCGTTCCTTCTTGTAGTTTTATGTTTTCAAACTAGACTTTACAGCTTCACCATATTTATTTGTAAAGCTAAAATTAACCAAACCCCACCTACGGTTGTTGTTTTCAGAGCTACACCGCAAATCAGACTAAGCTAAATTAGCTGAACTAATTACACATATAACTTTTGTTTACGTATTCTTTGAAGGTTCATAATCAAAATCTTGTTCCATTGTCATATAAAGAACGATCTAGAATTCAATTGAATAACAGTGATTTAGTTAATCGATTGCAATTACCTGATTGCATATTGTAGATATGAGTGATAAAACTGCATAATAATGAAGTATATAATTATTCAAATGACTATATATATCGAGGGTTGGTGTGAAACTCTGATATGGACAATAAAATTATTTTGAAAAAGTGAAACAAAAATATAATCAATATTACATTTCATTTGTTTATTTTGTCATGAAAGATGTTCGAAACCGTTTAATGTAGGGATTTGTTAGATTCACGGGTATATAGAGCTCCTAAAATAAGTAATTTAATATACTGAAAAATTTTTTGAGAAAATGCTCTTTCTGCCTTCAGATTTAACTTTTCAAATACACGTCCCGTAAATAAAATCATATGTTTTTTTGTTGCATTGAGATGACAACGGTTTCCATTCCAGATGAAGTTTTTTTTATTTTTTTTTTCGAACTGACTACGCTGTTGACCTAGCAAGGTCTTAACCGCTTCACCGAACCACTAAGGCGAGCACTTGCGGCACTCAGCCGATTTTATTTACGCAACTAGCTCCAGGTGAAGTATTAGGTGAATTTCTTATTGTATTTAATAATGGATATCAAACAGCAACTTTAGACAAAAAATAATATAAAAGAATCCTTTCGTATACAAATAATACTAATAATGAAATATCTATAAAACTATAATAGTAATTGCCGAATGTATGTAATCACATTACTTCAAAAAAGCTGTATTTATTTGACTAATTCTTTTTTGTTATATATATGTCAAAATCTATATCATAGTTTACTCAAATATCGATTCGGCATCAGATAGATATGTTCAGAAGTCGCGGAGTCAATAACAAAGCATAAAGAGTATTGACAGATAAAATCAGGTGATAAATTTAGTAATTAGTCCACCTAAATGCCCGATAACGATAATTCATTAGGATAATAATAAAAATCACGCACGTTCATATATATTTGCATAATTTGGATAGGAGTGCTGAAGCGTGATAGATTTATAGGTTAAAAATAAATATTCCGTTGGATTCAAAGAGATATAATTCAACGAACAGAGAGAGTACAATTCAGTGACACAGTAAAATCCGGAAGGACAAATATAAAAGTGACATTGACATTAGTGACATTAATGACAATACATTGTTAGAGACCCAGATATACAAAACAGCAGAGTATGCTACAAACGATCATTATTCTTGACCTAATTTATTTATAGCTTTGTGTTTACATATATAGCTCTAACACTACCCCTTAAACCAATGTCATAAATACTTAGTAAATACAATACACTGTCTATAAACTTTAATACAATGTAGAATGTATATAAACCAAATTATAAGAGTAATTTACAAATTATATAAACATAATTCTTTTACAAATTTATCATGTTTCTCTTTTGTCAAAGGTTTTGTCAATAAATCTGCAATCATTAAGTCTGTTGACAAATACTTAACATTAACAATGTTCTTGTTTATATTTTCTCTAATGAAATGATGTCTCATATCAATGTGCTTAGTTCTACTATGATACATACAATTAGTAGTTAATTTTTGAGCAGATTGATTATCATTATATAACATTACATTACAATTAATATTCAGCAATTCATTAAGAAAATTTCTTACAAAAAGAGCTTCTTTACAACTATCAGAAAGTGCCATGTATTCAGCCTCTGTGCTAGAGAGAGCAACAGTTTTTTGCTTACGACTTTCCCAAGAAATCAGTGAATTACCAAGCTTAAAAACAAAACCAGTGAAGGACTTACGGTCGAGTTCATTTCCACCCCAGTCAGCATCTACATAAGCAGTTACGTTCAAACCACTCTTCTGAAAAACTAAACCATAGTTTATTGTACCTTTAAGATAGCGAAGAACACGTTTCAAAGCTTTCCAATGCTGTTCAGAGTGACACTCATTAAATTGGCTGAGCATACTCACAGCATGAGCAATATCTGGTCGGGTACACACTGCTATGTACATAAGACAGCCAAGCAAATTCCTGTAATAGGAATTCGTACTTTTATTATCACACTTTTGTAATTTAATTCCTTTTTCTAATGGTGTTCTAGCAGGCTTACAATCTGTCATGTTGAACTTCTCCAATACTCTTCTTATGTATCCTATTTGATCAAGTGTAACTTTATTTTGACTTTTATTTATCCTCATTCCAAGAATGTGATGTGCAGATCCTAAATCCTTCATCTCAAATGTGTTCATAAGTTCACATTTTACCTTTTCTTTTAACGATGAATTATTAGAAAACAATAAAATATCATCCACATATAGTGCAATTATTATTAAATCACTCTTAGTATTTATATAATAAACACATGGTTCTGAAGTCATCCTTTTGAAGTGCATTTTCTGTAGTAACACCTCGTTTATTCTCTCATACCACATTTTAGAAGCTTGCTTCAAACCATAGATAGCTTTATTTAGTTTGTACACAAAATGTTCTTTACCTTTTACTATGAAACCCTCGGGCTGTTCCATATATATATCTTCATTTAAGTTGCCATTCAAAAAGGCAGTCTTAACATCAAGATGATCTATTTCCATATTATATTCAGCAGCAATAGCAAGTAGAGTTCTAACAGTTGAGTGTCTTACCACCGGAGAGAATGTTTCTTCATAGTCAACTCCATACTTCTGTGAGTAACCTTTTGCTACAAGTCGTGCTTTGTAGTTCAAAAGCTCACCATTGAGACCCTTCTTCTGTTTAAAAATCCATCTACACTTAATTGGTTTCTTATTCTTTGGTTTCTCCACTAGAGTCCAACATTTGTTGTCATAAAAAGATTTATACTCATCTTTCATCGCTGTTTTCCATTGAGCTGCGTCAATGCCTGACAAAGCTTTCTGCACAGTTTCTGGTTCATCATCTCCGTTGCATAGTTTTTGAACCAACAGGACAGATGTTCCAGCCTCATCGAGATCTTCATATGCTGATGAATCTGATGTCATCTCAGCCATAGTTGAGCAACCTGGAGAGTAAGTGGGATCCGCAGAAATATTTGTTTCTAAAGTGGTATCAACCTCACTGTCTGAATCATAAACTGTAATTGTACTCAACCTAGTTCTTTGGTCATCAGAAAACTCTGGTCTTACAGTGGATGGTTCAGACTGGCTCGGCTCAATTTGTTCAACAAGTTTCCCCCTTGTATTATTTTGAGAAAGTTCATTGAACACAGAGTCAAAATTATCATCATGTGACCTATTATCGAAAAATTTATTCTCTAAGAAAATCACATCTCTTGCTTTGACACATTTGTACAAATTTTCAGGATCTATCAAACGATAACCTTTTGTACTTTCACAGTATCCAACAAAAATATGCTGCTTGGATTTTGAATCCAATTTCTTTTTATTTGGGGTTACGGCATATGCAACGCACCCAAAAATACGTAAATGACTAACATTTACCTTTTGATTGCTCCATTTTTCCTCAGGCACTTGTCCAATTAGCGCCTTACTCGGTGTCCTGTTTTTGAGATACACAGCAGTATTAACAGCTTCTGCCCAGAACTTATTGTCCAAGCCGGCATCTCTTATCATGCACCTGGCTTTCTCAACAATAGTCCTGTTTGCTCTCTCTGCCACACCATTTTGTTGAGGAGAATACGGGACCGTTGTGTGATGTTTGATTCCGTTATCTTTCAGGTAAGCCTGTAATTTATTATTAACAAATTCACCACCATTGTCACTACGTATAATCTTAATCTTGTGGTTTGTTTCATTTTCCACTAAGGCTTTGAAATTTCTAAAATGTTCAAAGACTTCATTTTTGTTACTCAAAAAATAAACAAATGTTTTTCTACTGAAATCATCAATGAATGTCAGAAAATATCTACTACCACCAATAGATTTATTTGGCATTGGTCCACACAAGTCAGTGTGCACCAATCCTAATAACTCTGTCGCTCTTGTATATGACTTTTTAGGAAAGGGAGCACGAGTCTGCTTACCTTCAATGCAGGCTACACACGGATTAAATGTATTGGAATTATATTTAATACCTGTGACCATTCCTTTATTCATCAGCGCCATACTCCTGGAGTTCAAGTGGCCAAGTCGACGATGCCATATTTCCTGTGACTCCTCTTTTACTATACCTTTTGATGAGCTCGACGAAGAAGTCATTAAAGTCTTATCGCTAGACAGCTTTTCTTTGGTAACTGTACTGTAAGAAGCAAAATTAGTATTGCCTACCCCCACACACAAAGGCTGATTAATGGCATTAAGTTTATATATACCATCCCTAAGAGTGGCAGTTGCCAAGACTTCATTCTCATAAGATATAATACATTTCTGTTTACTAAAAGTTACTTTATAACCTTTCTTCACTAAACAACTTACAGAAAGTAAATTCGCTGAAAGACTAGGTACATAATAAACATCTTTGATTGTTTTCACACTGTCTTTTAGTTTGACACACACATTACCTTGTCCTGCTGTTTGTAATTTTTCACCATTTGCAACACTCACTTGTGACGGGTTTGCTTCATGAAAATCACAAAATAATTCTCGGTTATTACACATATGGTTTGATGCACCACTATCGACATACCATACACCGCTCTGGAAGCTGACGGAGAGTGCCGTAAGGAGAGAGTTAGCTGAATCCTTGGGTGGTCTAACTCTATAAGACTGTTTGTCTTTTTCTGGCTTCTTATTACTATTCCTCGGGCAGTCTTTAATAAAATGTCCAGTCTTCTTGCACTTAAAGCATTTAGGTGTTTTTCTAGTTGTTGTGAATGCCATGGTATCTTCAGTTTTATTCCTGCGGTCATATTCATGTAATAATTTACCTTTGACTATGTCACTAGACAACTTTAGATTTGAATTCTCAAGCGCCATAATGAGTGGATCATAATCACTTGGTAACCCACTGAGCATGATGACAGCCAAAAACTCATCATCAAGAGATGAATTTATATCAATCAGTTGCTGTGACAGCTCCTGCAGCTTGCCAAGGTAGCTCTCCATGCTACCATGTTCTGTCAATTTTGTACTGAACAATTGTCTCAATAAGCTTAGTCTTCGGCAGAGCCCTTTATCCTCATAGGCTTTGCTCAGATTGTTCCACGCCTCACGTGCATCCTTTGCGTTCCTGACATGAGTAAATGCACTTGGTTGTATTGACAAACAAATTCTCGCAAGCGCCTTCTGCGTTTTTTTAATATCTGAATCACTCAATGTTCCTTTCTGCTCACCATCAATAATATCCCACAGGTCTTCATGGATTAAAATCATTTTCATGCAAAATTTCCACGTTGAATAATTATCCATACCTTTAAGTTTCTCAATGGTGTGCAATGTTGAAGCATCTCCTGCCATTTTGTATCCACACGTACACGTTATAGTTTATTTTGTAAAAATTTTACGGTTATCGTGTAGATTACAATTCCTGGGCCCATAACCTGATAGATTTATAGGTTAAAAATAAATATTCCGTTGGATTCAAAGAGATATAATTCAACGAACAGAGAGAGTACAATTCAGTGACACAGTAAAATCCGGAAGGACAAATATAAAAGTGACATTGACATTAGTGACATTAATGACAATACATTGTTAGAGACCCAGATATACAAAACAGCAGAGTATGCTACAAACGATCATTATTCTTGACCTAATTTATTTATAGCTTTGTGTTTACATATATAGCTCTAACAAAGCGATATATCATAATGATTATTTCAGCTAAGGTTGCCAATGTTGCAAATATTTTATAGAATAAAAAAAAATTGTACACTTCAAATACGCATTTTATGGAAAGATGAAAAAAAAAATAGAAGTATAGTCTCTTTTTTGTAGTTTGTAGGTGTCGCTACGTTACATTTAAAGAAGCGAAACTACATCACAACCGGAATATTGCGATTAGCGTCACCATATTAGATATATACTTTGATACTAGCGCCACCATATTAGAGAGACACTAGCGCCCTCATATTAAAAATACATAAATAAGAATTGTTATTAAAAACTATTGTAAGTACGACACACACGCTACTGATAGTAACATTTAATATGTACATTAGATATATAGACACTAACAGTGTAATTAATGAGGATTATCATAACCAACATATTTGGAACAGTAACCAACCATATAACTTCTGTGCTCACTTACACTGTACAAAGAACTAATAAAAAATGACTTAAAAATAGATAATGATCTAATGTGCCAATATTGTCAATAACTTTACGGTCTAATATCTTATTAGAAATACCTCTTCTATCTTCAATACTACTAATAACTATTATTGTATTAAATTGTAAACAATGAATGTGTTGAATGTCTCGAATCTTGCATATATATAAATCAAGATATAATATTTTATACATTAAAGCGCGGTAAATACGCACATGTTTACAGTGAATAACATATTTTTGCTAAATTTCGGACGAAGTCGTGGGTAACAGTTAGTCTAAAATAGAATAACCTCAATTACTATTTATAAGGTTTGCTGTCTACCAATGAAAGTCCCGTTAATATCTGTTTGAAGGTTTTGGAGATAGTTTTGTGGGCGAAAACACGGTTAACAGCTATTATAAACAAAAAATACCTAAATTACTTTTATAAAGTTAGCTATCTGCCAGAAAAAGTCTCGTAAAGGTTGGTCTAACCGTTACGGAGATAGCACTGCGAGCGAAACCATTGTTACCAGCTAGTATCAGCTAAAATTGCCTAAATTATTTTTTATACGGTCAGTTATTTGTCAGTGAAAATCTCGTGAAGATCTTTTTAACCGTTTTTGAGATAGTACTACGAACAAAATCACTGTTACCAGCAAGTATAAACTAAAATTGCTTGAATTACTTTTTATAAAATCAGCTATATGCCAATCAAAGTTTCGTAAAGATCGGTCAAACCATATTGAAAATAGTACTGCAGGCGAAGCCACGGTTAACAGCTAGTATAAACTAAAATTACTTGAATTACTTTTTATAAAGTCAGCTATCTGCCAATGAAAGTTTTTTGAAGATCAGTTTAATCGTTTTAGAGACAGTACTGCAGGCGAAGCCGCGCTTAACACTTAGTCTAATTTAGAGTAGCCTATGTCACCCGCAGTTATTTTAACTATCTGTTAGTAAAATTTCCGTCAAAATCGGACCAGCCGTTTCGGAGATTACCCGGAACAAACAAACAGACAAACAGACCGACAAAAAATTTAAAAATTGCGTTTTTGTCATCAGTATCGTGTATATGTTCATATCCATTAATGTTTTTTTTTTTTATTTCGCTGTTACATACAGACACTTCATTTCTATTATATATATATATAGATAATACTATAGGTATTGGCTACCATAAGGCCAGCGATGAATAATTTTAAAATTGAATTTTTTGGCGAGATCTTAGTTTATCATGTAGTACCTTTTACATTTTATTCATAATCTAGTGTTATTTCACTCTATATTTAATACCAGCCTCTGCCCGCGAGTTCGTTCGCGTGGAATAGTTACTTTGGGCTAACACTGAAGGTCCCAAGAAGAAAAAAACCCCGATTTTTAAACATTCTTCATTGATGCTCCGCTCCTATTAGTCTTAGCGTGATGATATATAGCCTATAACCATCCTAGATAAATGAGCTATATTTATATCATTGAATGAATTTTTCAAATCGGACTAGTAGTTCATTAGATTACCCCACTTTTTTTTTACGTGGGGTAATCTCTTATGGATACCCACCCTCCCGGGGGAAAGGATGGGTTATGTCCGACCTGCACGGACTAAAACCCCACGGAGTACCGACAGACCGTGATGTTGGGGCGGCAAGGGATCGTTCTCTGCTATATTCCCCTTGAATAGCCGCCCCAACGGTCCGCCCGGCGGAAAGTGGCCGCCGGGCTCCTACCAATAGAGAGCCTGCCACTGAGGGGTCCGCCTCGCAGGCCCTCCGCCGCCTCCTTTTGCGAGATGACTTCCTCTCTAAAGGAGGCCACTGCTCGCCACGCCTGCTCGATGCCGAGCATGGACGAGACCACGCTCGGCAGCGACAAATCCTCTCCTACCACCACCGCCAGAGTGCGGCGCTCTACCTCCCACGCAGCACACTCAGAGAGAGTGTGCTGCGCGGTATCTTCCTCAGCGCCGCACTCATGGCAGGCGGCGGTCGGCTCCCTGCGAGCGATCCGGTGCAGGTACCACCCGAAGCAACAGTGCCCGTCAGCACCCGCACCAGCCTGAACGACAGGGAGCCCTATCTCCTCCCAATCCACTCCCGCAGGACCGGGCGGACGGCGTCAACGGTATGCGTCCCGAAGCACGCGTCCGCCAGGTCCTGCATCTACCTCCCTATAGCCCACTCCCGCAACTCCCGCCTTTTAACTTCTATCTCCCTGAGAGCCGGAGGCTCCCCACTACGCTTCCGTGAATTCGTACACGGCGGCGAGCACCCCAGCTTCCAGCTCCCAGGGAAGGGAGCCGGCGAGCGTAAAGGCCGCCGCCGATGACACCGTCCGGTAGAAACTTACCCCCCTACAACGTCACAAACTTTACCTCTTTATAATATTAGTATAGTATATTAGTATAGTATAGATAATGTTTATAATAAAATAAAATAATATTACGGAGTATGAATTCTGAGATGCCACAAAGACTCCCTGGAAAGTTCTAACAACAGCACCACTATTTTGTTAGAATATTAAAATTATCACAAGTAACTTGTAATATTATCACCTACTCGACATGGGCAGTAATAATCTAGTAGATTGAATGCCATATAAACATATAAAAAATTACCTAACGCCAACTTTATTGCATCTTGTCGTCATATTGAGAAAATCCTCTCGGTTGCCGGACCTTGTTGCTAATTTATAAGACATCACTTGATACCGTTCATACCAGGGTCTCGTGCCATCTGCCAAGCGTATTATTACATTTTCTGATGGCGGAGATATCTGAAATTATTTCAACAATAAAAGCATTTAAGTAAGAAAGTACACGGATGCAAAAAAAAACTATATGGTATTTCAATAACCATTTTTCGGTTTACATTAAGCATTTGTATAAATTGAAACATGATCAGATATTTCGATTTTTTATACAATTACTTGTAGCGCCTCTAGAGAAAACGTGAAGAAACTAAAATCTGGTATATGTACATTAAAACATTTTAAACGTATTCGCAAATTATCAAAAGTGTACACTCCCAGTATTAGAGGTCTAAATTTCAATGATAAGATTTGAACTTTACAACATATTATACATTTTCAAAACACAAAGGAATATACATCATACTATCGCGAGACAACAACAATTAATTATCTCATATATATTTTATATATTTGGTGACTGGTTGCTCGTTAGCAATATTTTACAGGATAATCGGTACTTGATACTTGTTCTATATCAATCGAAAATAGGTGCTTAATAATTCCAAATTATCTAGAAAATATAAAAATTATAGTCAATTCTCTATCCTTCTTATCATCTATCTTTCTTCTTAGTTTAGTACAAGTGGAGTGAAATTAAACCCAACCAACTAACAAAGAATATTTTTTTTAAGTTTGAACAAACGAAGGGGTTTACGTTTATAAAACTCTAGGACGCCGCTTACAGGTTTTGTCACCGGTCATTCAACCTAGGTTTATTTAAATTAATACTCACACTTTTGAGCGCCTAGAACAAACATTAACTTAGATTCTCTTTGTTGTTTATTCGTAATTAAACGTTTTTCTTTTACTGATTAGAATTATCAAGTTTGTTTGCAGAATGTCTAAAAACGGCAATATAATTGGGTCATTTTAGTTATTATAGAAGACTCCTAGATGTTATAATGTTTAACTCATGGAAAAATAAAGTAAAAATATAGGAAAATGGCAGTGACAGATATAGAATGTTTGGTATAAAATTATTAACTCTAGTTCAACTATCCAGGAACGAAACAAAATAATACTTTGGTATAGAATAGAAGCAGTTCGCGTCTCCTTTTAAAACGTATGGAATAAGTCCACTTACCTGAACACCTCCAAAACCTTTTGGAGCAAGAAATCTCTCGCATTCGTCAGCAATGTCCAGCCATTTCCATTCGAATAAGTGTACTATCGTTGATCGGTCAGGCAGTTGATTAGTTCTATCATGATGATCCATCAATATGGACTCTATGATTGCACATAGTACTAGCAATTTTAGATACATTTTTCTGAGAAATATAATATAATTTCTGGTATAGTTTGTCTTATTATCAGGGCGGGTATCGTCTGCTGAACCCGCTAGCTTAAAATAAAACAGCTAATTAGTTAGTTTAGCCCCTAAAATTCCCGTTCAAATAGGACTTGTAGTCCGTTGAAGCTGTTAAGACTTTGCTAGATCAATAGCGTAGTCATTGCTAAGAAAAAAAACCGTTCAAATAGATCCAGTCGTTTCGGAGATTACTCGGAACAAATAAACAAACAGACATATCGACAGAATAAAAAAAAAGATATTTGTAGCACCGCAGATATATGTATTCATCAAAAAGTATTTATTTGAATATTATATACACACACTTTAATCTTATAATACATAATATATCACAAACCAAAAATTGGGAACAAAATTAATGTAGAATAAACTTTTTGAGGAGTTTTTGGTGGGATGTCAGTCTGTCATGTAGAGGATTTTATATTTTATTCATAATCTTGTATTATTTCACTCTATATTGTGTTAAATTGGTGGCGTTTTATGTAATATGGTTTGTTTATTGTGCATAAGTGAAATGAATGAAAAATAATACCACGGAGCATGTATTCTGGGGTCTTGAAAATTAAGAAGATAAAAATTTACGAAATATTATATATAACATTTGGCGCTTATACCTTTACATTAACTTAGACATATAAGAAAACTGGGTAGAGAATACATAACAACTACCTATATTGGCAACTTCAGAATTGGGAATATGGATTAATTCCTTCGCCTGTACCTATTGATGGACGAATATTATTACTACTAACCTTTAAGAATAGCAGGGGAGTTTTTCAGTCTGTCATGTAGTGGATTTTATATTTTATTCATAATCTTGTGTTTCTTGACTCTATATTGTGTAAAGTTGGTGGTATTTTATGTAATATGGTTAGTTTATTGTGCATAAGTGAAGTGAATGGAAATTAATACCACGGAGCATGAAATTCTGAGGTGCCACAATAACTCCCTGGAGGGTTCTAACAAGAGATCCACCATCTTGTTAGAATATTGATTGACACGACGCTTGATATTGTAATGATCGTACGACGCTTGTAATATTATTGATTACTCGACAATGGCAGCAATAATCTGAAAGATTGATTACCAAAAATAAAGTTAAAAAAAAAAGAATAGCAGCACAAAATAGACTTTAAAAATGTTTGCGACAGCAATGTACTACGTATAATCAAAAATTGGTATTACAAATAACGTAGAATAAACTTTTGAACAGGAACACAAAATAAACCCTTATAATATTTCCGATAGAATGTTATCATGTTACCATTGCAACGCATATAATACTGACATTGACACGCAGCGGATGCCCTAAAAGTAGCCCAATTTTGAGACATTCTTCATTAGTGCTCCCCTCCTATTGGTTTTAACGTGGTGTTGTGTAGCCTATAGCCATTCTCGATATATAAGCTATCTAACACTAAAATAAACTTTCAAATCGGACCGTAAGTTCTTGTGATTACCGCGTTCAACCAAACAAACAAACTCTTCATCTTTGTAATATTAGTATAAACAAGGTCATACTGTAAAAGGATGGAAAAATTTGGTTACAAGAACAATATTATGTAAGGAAATATTTGTACCACAATATATAATATCAATCTTAGAAGTCATTTCATATACCACAACATACAAGACGATTAATCAAAGGCATAATATAACTTCAAAGGCACTTAAAACTCATTGTTGTGTTTAAATTAACATACAAATTTGGTTGTAGCTATCGCAATATTTTGTTAAGTTCGTTGTAATTTTGACTTTACTCAGTACCCAAATACGTTTTCTATTACAATGAATAACCCACTAACTTGTAGGTGGTAGAGCCACGCTGAAATTGGCTTCAGCATGTATGGGTTGGCTCGCGCGGGGTAATACCACCCTTTCACAGAAAACCGACGTGAAGTAACAGTGCTTGCATTGTTATGTTTCGTTCGGTCAATGAGAGCGCCGGAGACCCATCTCTCCTCACCTTGCCCCTCCCCTCTTGCCTTCCTTCCCCCAACACAGTCTACCCAACGCACTTGCGACTCCCCTGATGTTGCAAGTGTCTATAGACGGTAGTAATCATTTAACATCAGGTGACCTACCTGTTCGTTTGCCTCTTATGATGTAAAAAAAAAACTTTAACTTCTCAAATTATTACATAATTTCATTAGACAGTTACTAAGCAGTAATATATTGTGGTAGGTCATAGTAATTGTCTCCACATCCATAACTTTAAATTTAAATTATGTAATTGTACAAGCTACCGCATTAGGTCGCGAGAGAAAGTAGTTTACTCATTTAATTCAAGCTACTACAATTTCATTTTGGATTATTTATGTTTTTTCTTTTTGCTTTATCTTATAATAATTAAAATTAATAAAACAACCACTATAATCATTTTAACAATTATGATACTTCTGTTAAATTGGTCGTTGCTGCCTACACTCATGCAAAAAACGTAATCATACGTAGGGTAAGATTACCCAGTAAAAAACCCTCTGTCCGCCAATAAAAGTCCCGTCAAATTCGATTAAGCCGTTTCAGAGATTTTCGCGAACAAACAATATGTACTTCAATTTTATTTATGAACTAGCTGCACCCGCAGCTCCGCACGCTTTTTAAAAATTGTATTAAAGAACTAGCTGTTACCCGCGGCTTCGCACGCGTTTTTTAAATATATAAAATTATGATTAGATGTGTAAATTACAGAAACAGTCTCTCAAAAATATTTGTAAGTGCGACACGCACATCATATACTGTAACAGGTAACATGTACTTTACATATGTGAATACTAACAGTGTGTCGAATGGGATGTGATTTATCATCAGCTACATACCTGAAACTTTAAACTACTATATACCATCCTCAATGCTCAGTTACACTATATTAGAAAGTATTAAAAATATTAAGCTGTACATTATCGAACATGTTTTAAATCTTTTATTATATATGTATATATATATATATATATATGCCCATATCGTCGATATAATTAGGTTATTGATATACGTTGCTATAATTTAAATCACATATAAACATTTAACTTTCACTTATATTTATTCTTGGAGTCCAGTACAGCGCACGTCTCACGCGCATGAACAACATATTTTGAATCAGTTCCACACAGATGGATGCACGAGTAACAGTTCATCACTACATAGTGTAAAACAAAGTCCTCTGCCACGTCTCTCTTAACATTTTCATCATCAGATGTCTGTTTGCGATAAGATCAAAAAATCGGCTGAGTGCCTTAAGCGCTCGCCTTAGTAGTCCGGTGAAGCTGTTAAGACCTTGCTAGGTCAATAGCGTAGTCAGTTCGAGAAAAAAAAATCAAAACTATATAACGCATCTTCATGCCGTTTTCACTAATATATAAAATGATTCTTGAGCAAGGGTTAGGTATAGTTTGTCTTATTGTCAGGGCGGGCAACGTCTGCTGAACCCGCTAGCTTAAAATAAAACGGCTAATTAGTTAGTTATTTGTCCGTAAAATTCCCGTTCAAATATTACTTGTAGTCCGGTGAAGCTGTTAAGACCTTGGTAGGTCAATAGCGTAATAATTTCTAAGAAAAAAAAACGTTCAAATAGGTACAGCTGTTTTGAAGATTATCCCGGAACAAATAAACAAACAGACATATCGACAGAATAAAAAAGAATATTGATATTTGTAGTACCACAGATATATGTATTCACCGAAAAGTATTTATTTTAATATTACATACACACACTTTATCTAATACCTTTAAACGAGCAATTCTTGTATATTTTTATATTTGTATATATTCAGGATCTCGGAAACGGAGTCATCTATTTCCGTGAAACTTACTATGTAGGTAGTTTCGTGGACGATAAATCGGTCTAGCTACATTTTATTAATAGAAAAACTGTTTTAACTGAGTTTTCAGACAATGAAAAAATATAGCTAGAATATAAAGGTAAATTTCGCCGCCGCTGTCAAAACAAAAATAACTAAGATGGAAATCGGTTGCTTCGAAAATCTGTTTAACCCCAGTTCAAATCCAAGTGACAGCAGAAGAGATATATTTTTAATTTTTTTTTTTTGACAAAATGTTCATATTATAAGGCAAACCTAACAAGTTTATTTTAATTTAAAAATGTTTTTTAAAGAACCGAGCTTGGCTCGGTCGCCCAGGTACTTTTTATAATACGTAATACATCACAAATCAAAAATTGGAAACAAACCTAACGTACAATAAACTTTTTGAGTTGTTTTTGGCGGAATTTCAGTCTGTCATGTAGTAGATTTTATATTTTATTCATAATTTTGTGTTACTTGACTCTATATTATGTTGAATTGTCGGCATGTTATGTAATTTAATGTTTGTTTATTGTGCGTAAGTGAAAGGAATTGGTTTTGAAAATTAAGAAGACAAAAATTTACGAAATATTATATAGAGGATTTAGCGCTTATACCTTTTCATTAACTTGGACATAAAAGAAAACTGTCTAAAGAATACATCACAATTACCTATAGGTATTGACAACTTCAGAATTGGCTGTATGGATCAATTCCTTTGCCAGTCTTATTGGACGAATATGATTACTACTAAACTATTTGAATAACAACACAAAATAAACTTTGGGAATGCTTCCGATATAAACGTACCACGTATAATTAAAAATTGAAAACAAAACTAACGTAGAACAAACTTTTTGAGTAGGAACACAAGATAAACCATGAAAATATTTTCGATAGAATGTTATCGCGTTACCATGGCAACGCATATAATGACATTAACACGCAGCGGAAGCTTCCAAAATAGCCCGATTGTGAGACATTCTTCATTAGTGCTCAGCTCCTGTTGGTTTTAACGTGATGATATGTAGCCTATAACCATCCTCGATAAATGAACTATCTAACACTAAAAGAAACTTTCAAATCGAACCAGTAGTTCTTGAGATTAGCGCGTTCAACCAAACAAACAAACAAATAAACAAACAAACTCTTCAGCTTTATATATTAGTATAGAAATATATAGATTATAAACTTTTGAGACTATGTACAACTATAGAAATAATCTTTAAAAACAATACTAAGTACGACATGCATGCCACTTATAGTAGCATGTAATGTATACAATATATAGAAAAATACTAAAAATGTACCTAATGAGGTTTTTTTTTTTTTATTGTAGCTCAGCAAAGTGACTGCACAGTGCCTGATGGTGAGCACAGTACAATCCAAAAACAATGGCGACCACCGAGAGACACGCTATCCCTCGGCGGACGCCGTTGTCATGCCGGCCTGCGTAAATGTCTCTTCACGTTACGCTTGAAGGACCCCATGTTATAGGAAGGAGGGAACACACTAGCCGGGAGATTGTTCCACAGCTTCACGGTACGGCAAAGATAAGAAGTTGCGAACTTTTTAGTTCGTGCCCAGATAGGATTAACCGTAAAACTATGGCTCCGAAGCCCAGCGTGAGTGGTTCGGTTATGAAAAGGAGAGGAAGGGATTAAATCAAATAGCTCTGCAAAACATTCGCCATGATACAGACGGTAGAACACGCTCAGTGAGGCAATATCTCTGCGCAACTGAAGCGGCTCTATAAATTGTGTAATGTCTGCATCATAAACAATGCGGACAGCTCGTCTCTGCAACCTATCCAGGGCATCTAGTAGGTATTTGGCGGCACCGTCCCAGAGGTGCGAGCAGTATTCCACGCAAGGCCGAACTTGTGCCTTATAAAGGAGGTATAGCTGATCAGGCGTGAAAAACCGCTGCACCCTGTTCAGGATTCCGAGTCTCCGAGATGCAGTGGAGATTATGCACCCGATGTAATCCCTGAGATTGAGGTCGCTACGAATGTCTATACCTAAGATATTGAGGCTGTCTCGCATTGCGAGCGAGACATTCTGGAGAGCAGGGAGAGGGGTAAATGGAGATGTTTTGCAGGTAAACGCGCACACCTGTGTTTTCTTAGCATTAAACTCGACCAAATTACTTGCCCCCCATGTTGATATGAGCTGCAAGGACCGGTCAAGCTCAATGACAAGTTCCTGCCGTCTCTTTTCGGTCTTCACGCGACCGCAAGAAGGCTTGCTGTAATAGCACTCATGGATGGTGCTATCGTCTGCATAGCAATGAATATGGCCTAAAGGCAACATATCATTGATATGCAGAAGAAACAGAGTAGGTGAAAGTACAGAGCCTTGAGGAACTCCTGCATTGACTGACATGAGCTGCGAATCACATCCATCGATAAGGACAAGAATTCTGCGCTCATGTAAAAAGCCAGAGATCCATTTGCATAAATTGTCGGGGAGACCATATGCCGAAAGCTTGGAGAGAAGACCACGGTGCCAGACCCTATCGAATGCCTTGGCAATGTCGAGACTGATTGCCAAGGCCTCACCGTGCTTGTCAATTGCCTCCCCCCAGCGGTGCAGCATGTAGGCCAGAAGATCGCCCGTTGATCGGTATTGGCGAAAGCCATATTGCCGATCATTGATCAACGAGTGATCCTCAAGATAGCGGACAAGATGGGTGTTAATGATCCGTTCCATTACCTTGCACAGTACTGAGGTTACGGCAATTGGGCGATAGTTATTGGGATCAGAGCGATCCCCCTTCTTGGGAATCGGTTGCACGTTGGCCTCCTTCCAAGCCCAAGGCACGATACCAGAAAGATAAGACAGGCGGTATAGACGCGTAAGTACTGGAGCCAACTCGGCTGCACATTTTTTTAGTATAATCGCTGGGATATCGTCAGATCCACTAGCCTTCCGGACATCGAGCGATCGCAGTTGTTTTAAAACGTCACGCTGCCTGAATTTTAATTCCGACATCGTGACACCGCAGCAAGGAATAGTGGGCGGTTGCGTGTTTCGATCGTCGAGCCAAGAATTAGCCGCAAAGATGTTAGCTAATAATGTAGCTTTCTTTTGCGGGTCGTAGGCTAGTGACCCATCGGAGTACCTCAACGGGGGCATCGTTGGACGACAAAAATTGGCTTGCAGAGCTTTGGCCAGACTCCAGTAGACTCGACTGTTAGTCGGATGGCTTACGAGTTCTAGACCTAAGCGTGCAACGCGCTGGGCATCCGCTCTAGTATATGCCCTCTTGCAGGCCTTGGTGGCAGAGTTATAGGCTGAATTAAGGAGGTTTACCATCAGCAACATATTTGGGATTTTAACTCACCATGTAACTATCTTCGTGCTCACTTATACTGTGTAAGGAACTAATGAAATAATAACCTAAAATATTATCATAAAAATTTACATTTACATTACTTTGTCATTACAATTACGATTTTTGTTCTATACACAAAATAAACGTTTGTCTGTTCTGCAAGAAATTGTATTATGGACCTCTTTACGTAATTTGTTTATTGTATAAAATCTTATTAGGAAGACCTCTTCTATCTTCAAAGTTACTAATAATTATAATATCGAATTATAAACAATCAGTTAAACAATCAGTCAAAATAAAGAATATTGAAATCTTGCTAAATTTCAATCAGACAAAGTCACGAGTAACAGCTAGTCTCAAATAGAATAACCCCAATTACTTTTTATAAGGTAAGGTGAAAGTCCCCGGCAAATCGGTCTAATCTTTTGGAAATAGTACTGTCGGCAAAGCCACGGTTAAAATTGCCTGAATTACTTTTTATAAGGTCAGCTATCTACCAGTGAAAGTCTCGTGAAGATTGGTCTAATCATTTTGGAGATAGTATTACGGGCGAAGCCACGGTTACCAGCTAGTGTAAATTAAAATTGCTTGAATTACTTTTTATAAGGCCAGCTATCTGACAATGAAATTTTCGCGAAGTTCAGTTTAACAGTTTTGGAGATAGTACTGCGAGCAAAGCCACGGTTACCAGCTAGTATAAATTAAAATTGTTTGAATTACTTTTTGTAAGGCCAGCTATCTGCAAATGAAAGCTTCACTAAGATCAGTCCAACTGTTTTGGAGATAACATTGTGGGAAAAGCTACGGTTAACAGTTAGTTTAAATTAAAATAAACTGATTTTCTTGATACGATATCCACTATCTGTTGATGAAAGTTTCGTGAAAATTAGTCTAACTGTTTTCGAGATAGCATTGCGGACGAAGCCGTGGTTAACAGTTAGTCTAAGTTAGAGTAACCTATGTCACCCGCTGTAATTTCAACTACCTGCCAGTGAAATTCCCGTCAAAATCGGTTTAGCCGTTTCGGAGATTACCCGGAACAAACAGACAGACAGACCGACAAAAAATTTAAAAATTGCATTTTTGTTACCAGTAGCGTGTATACTTTCGTACGTAATTAGTGAAAAATTTGTATTTTGCTGTTACATACAGACACTTCATTTTTGTATAGATTTAAACAAGGCGATAGAGAATATTTAAGAATAATGAATGATGACGAATTCCGTTCTTTGTTATTCCTACGATTTACCAGTTACTAGCCAAACTGGTTATGAAATATTAGCGTATTATATAGCATAAGTAATTTCTATAATTATACATTTTATTATATGTATTGTTCGGTAATTTATCCAAGCATCTGACTTAAATTTAACAAGATACATTATTTTACTCACATGTGCTGAATAAAGTAACAAAAAATCCACAAAATACGAGTATAATCTTCAAGATTTTAAGTGAGAATGAACTTTATTGGTTGTCGAGGAACTTGTTTTGTCCGTTGATGTGTGTATATATTTTATATTTGTGTATTTATATTTTGAATGAACTAACAATTACGAGGAAACGAATAAAGATAGCATATAGAGGTATTTTATCCGCATTGAGTATTATCATATAATATACATTGCTACATTGTTATTTTTTTGGCACGAACATCATTCGGGTGATTATATTATGTTTTATTAATGTAGTAGATTTTCGAAAACCTTATTCTTTTTAATGAAATATACTATTTTCTAAAAATTATTTATTTTGCTACATATAAATTGCAAAGTAAAAGTGTATTTAATTTAATATATACGATTTTGATTATCAGAGTTATTTTTATTAAAAAAAAATTAACATCCAAAATATCTGTTCCCATATTCTTTTTATGAGCATAAATCACTATTTATTTTTATTTAAATCAGTGCACGTGTTTCCTATATTCGTTTTTGTAACTTCTCGAAAACATATTTTATGCTTTAAAAGTTTTTATGAATGCGACTTTTGTTTCGCCAAAAAAATCGTGTTTGGGCTTATGCTCCTATGTATAGGATTTGGTAGTTTATAATTATTAATATACGACGTACAGACGACAGATTACAATTTGGTTATCACGAGTATAAACTTCGTTATTGATCTATAATTGACAAAGAGTACATAATTTAGTAAAATTATCGTTATATTATTTAAACATAAATGTGTGGTCACACTGTTCCACTGAAGATATTCCAGCGTAAGTAAAAAGGGACAGGTCAAGGTTAACTATATATAATTATAGTTCACAACAAAGAAAGATAATAGTTTTATTCTATATGATCATAATTAACAATATTTATATTAGCTTCCTTTTGAACTCTGGCCTACGTATGCTTATTACGATATTTTAATCTTCGTATAAAATCACTACATTAAAAAGTGATTTTACTTTACATTGATTATACATTAATAGTAGAAGGCGATAGGAAATATTCAATAATTCTAGGTTGCTTTTTTTACTTTATTTTTGGCAACCAATCATTCAGATTATTACTGCCATTGTCGTGTAGTAGTATATTACAAGCGTCGCGTGAATATTTCAATATTCTAGCAAGATAGTGGCTCCCTTTTTAGAACCACCCAAGAAGTTTTTGTGGAATCTCAGAATTTCATGCTCTGTGGTATTATTTTCCATTCACTTATGTACAATAAACTAACTATATTACGTAAAATACCACCAAATTTACAAAATATAGAGTCAAATAACACAAGATTATGGATAATATATAATATCGTACATGACAGACTAAAATCCCGCCAAAAAATTCTAGTATTAGTAGTAATAATATTCGTCGAATAGGACAGGCGAAGGAATTAATCCATACTGCCAATTCTGAAGTTGTCAATATATTATATGGTTCTTGTATATTCTGTAGTGAGTTTTATTCTATGTTCAAGTAAAGGCATACACGCCAAATCTTCTATATCTTAATTTTCAATCGGTTTCTTTTGCCAATTTTGAAGTTTTCAATACGGATAATTCCTATGTATTCTTTAGTCCGCCCGCTTCCATGTCCAAGTCAATGTAACGGCATAAGCGCCAATTCTTCTATATAATATTTCAGAGGTATTTTATCTTCTTAATCTTCGAATAATCATTAAAATATGTTCTGATTTTCGTAAATAAGCATTTTGTTAAGTGTCGTGCAGTTATTTCAATGTTATAACAAGATGGTGGTTCTGTTATTACAACGTTCCTGGGAATTTTTGTGGCATCTCAGAATTTATGGTCCGTGGTATTATTTTTAATTCGCTTCACTTATGCTTAATAACCTAACCATATTACATAAAACACCACCAACTTTACACAATATAGAGTCAAGTAACACAAGATTATGAATTAAATATAAAATGCACTACATGACAGACTAAAATCCCGCCAAAAACTCCCAAAAAAATTCTAGATTGTTTAATGGCGATTTATATTCTTTATTATTCGTCTATTTACTTACCTGTTAGTGGCCAGACTGGTTATGAAATATTAGCGTATAACATAACAAAAATAATTTTCATAATAATACATTCTATTTATTATTTTGCCATAATAAATAGGTCGTTAATATCTAACCTAAATTTAATTAGGTACAGCATTTTTTCACATGTCACAGCCCAACGGAACTCCGTTTGCTTTGGTATTTTTATAAATGATGCCATCATACATTATCTTTGTGAATTCTGATATTTATGCAACATACGACGAGACAACTGAGACGTCAGGATTGCTTCAATTTTTTTTTTAACTATTTTATTCACCTAACAAAGTCTTAACAGCTTCATCGGAATACGTTGCTCTAACGTTACCGTTATACCTCAGCAATTTAAACAATACATGTATGAACTAGCGACCCCCCCCCCGCAACTTCACACGGGTGCAGTGTAAATATCAATTTAAATGAAATACTGTTAAGGACAGTTTCTACATAAAATGTATAACGTATCTAATATATTTAATTGAATAAGGAATAATACTGTATTGTATAAAATTGCACATTATTATTTTTGTAAAAAGATAAAAATGGTTACTGTGGGCTATCTTTAGAGATAAATATATACCATCGCAGACTTTTTTATAGATCTTTTTAAGATGTGGAGTTACGTAGTACAATATTTAATCTATTTCTTAAGGTTTAGTCAGCGTTTGCGATTTAAAGGCACAAAAATAGGTTTGTTAAGACATTACAAATATTTGAAATTTTTGGCTTTTACATAGAAACCTTCCTCTTCTATAGCTGAAAACTGTATGAAAATCGGTTGAATAGTTTAAAAGATCTATGAGAACAGACAGTGGAAGTGATCATTATATGCAAGTAAAGATTATAACCAATTACAGGGTTCAGCGTACGTTGTCTCGCCCTGATTATCAGAAAATCTTGACAAATTGTATACCTCAACCTTTCTCATGAATCATTTGATCTACTGGTGAAAGCCACATGAGAATCTATTTAATAGTTTTTGAGTTTATCGCGAACATACAGACAAATGTGGCTGGGACTTGGTTTATAATTTGTAGTGATATCATCTGATAGTATAGCTAGATTACTGTAAAATCCCATCAAAATCTGTTCAGTTGTTTTTTACAAGAAAGAATATCTTACATCCATCCTCATATACTTTAAATTTCTATTTTTATTTGTAGGTGGTAGAACCAAACTGCTATTTTTTTCAGCATGAATGGGTCGGTTCGACCAGAGTTGTAACACCCTCTCACAGAAAACAGACTTGAAGTAAGGGCTTGCATTGTTGCATTTCATTCGGTCAGTAAGAGCGCCGGAGACTCACCTCCCTTCCCCTCTCCTGTCCTTTCCTCCCAAACACATTAAACACGCTATATTTCCAAGTGTATTGTTAAATATAGTGTTTTGTTTAACAGGCGAAATAAAAATCAAATTATATTAAATTATAATTTATTTAAAAGTTTATTATTACATTTAACGTTTCAAAATATGGCCAGAAAATTATATATTTTTTGGAGTTATATTTTTTTTATTGGCGTGTTATGACAAATCGTCGAATGAACTTTTAGCTTCAAACTGAAGTTGCGTTTGCCGATGTAACACATTATGAAGTTAGTTGGTAAACAATTTTTTTCGGAATATTATTTAAGCAATTTAAGCAATATTATTTATAGTATTCAAATTCGTCATTGGAACATTTGACTTGATTCAAAATGGTTAAAATGATTTTTTATTTTTATATGCATGCCAAAGACATAACTTTTTACATGCGTTTATATTTACACTATTCTTCCTGTCGAAGTTTAACAAATATATAAGGAACATCATTTAATAATTTGGTAAGTCTTTATATAAAAAAAAGAGGTGGTGTCGTGCGACACCAGGTAGGAGCGAAATTCCTTCGGCTAATGTAGAATCGACATAATTTGCAAAAAAAAAATCGTGCTCAATTTTATGTAGGTGTTCTTGATTTTTCTCTTAAATTTTGCTGACTAATTTTTATTTAAGTACAGGAAACTATTTAGGAAATTCAGTAGATATTTTAGGAAATAATAAATTACGTAAAATAAAATCATAATTAAATTATCAATTAAAATAACAAAATATGTCTCTTTATTTTTGTTTGACAACATAAAATTACATAGAAATAGAAATAATTACAAAAAACGAGAAAGAGAAAAGTATTATACACTACTCGCTTGTGTATACGAGTGTCACGCCTGGGCACGTCTCATTTAACGGTTTTATTCCACGGACTTTTTCTAAATAAAAACAAAAATGTAACATAAAATAACTGATCATTTCTTATTATCTTACATATATAGTTAACCAATATGAATTATTATACAATCAAGTATAAATTAATATTTAAATACCATTATAAAATATAAACTATTAAATATAATAAAGCGCATAACATTTATCTATATAGAAAAAAATCAATTGTCGAATGTAAGTACGTCACTTCAGAACGGCTACCACCTTATTTATGACGTTATATTCCAAAATTATTTAAATCTAAATTTAGCGGTTCCTAATATTTTACGTTATTTTTCAAGATCTTAAAATTTTGTAAATATAAAATATGAAGGTCATAAATAAACCAAAGCCTTACGGGCGGCAAAATTTGAACTCCGTTCTCAGTGTATAACAACTGGACATCTTAAAGAAATATTAAACATGTTATATGAAATGTGGAGTCTAATCCGATCCACCGAGAAACGCTCCGCTTGTGGATATTACGCCAACTAGCAATACGTGACGTATTACCACTACGCTCGGAGCAAACGCGTGCTGCCGCGCGCCGCCCCCGCACCGCTCGTGCTTTAGCCACGGCCGGTCCCGCCACTTCGCGGAGCGCATCGTGCACGGCAGACTTTTCTTAAACTAATTTCTCGATCTTGTAAATTTATAGTTTTATTACAAAATTCTTATAGACTTCAGTGTAGTTTTTAATGCCCTACACATTTCATGTGGAGGAAACTATTTACAACCCACAGAACAATTAAAATTGAATTTATTTTGATATGTAACGACACATTTGATTAATTTTCTCTTTATTGTATTTTGTGCATTGTCAGGACAAGGTTTATCTGAATGAGAATGTTCAGAAAATCATAGAGAAAGGTGGAAATTTTAGGTTAAAAAAATTTACATATAAAAAAGTAAAAAATGTTACAGAAGATAAAGGAAAATCTTCAAAAATAATATCAGAATGGACAGATTAATATGCAGTTGAGCAACTGGGCCATTTCATTTCAATACATTATCGTGCTGTTTTAGAAAAGATTTGGTCTCATTTCCTTCCTTAAGCAGCTGGCTTAAAATAGATTAGTATGCGATTTTAAAGATATATTTAAGTATTCATTGTTGCGTTTAGTTTCAGAAGTCATTAGTGTAGTTTAGTTCCTTTTACTTATTAATGATACAATGAAATATAAACTTCATTGCCACAGAATATTATTACCAAGGCGTCAAGCGCTAAAAAACATCATCCATTCGCCCTTTTGACTGACAAACAACTAAATAGATAAATATTTGCTCAAAAACAACAAAAAACTTATTTAATAAATACTACACAAACGTATGTAAATAATTTCAACTATTTTTCTCTTTCATCGCCTTCCGAAGGCGAATTTTTCTATAAAACGCTTATGCCAGGACGTTATGGTTAAATATGCGTCCCATATTAGTATGTAGCCTTGACCCATGAATTAACCATTTAAATATAAACATGTTTGCTCAAAACTAAGCAAGGAAAGTAATTTGATTAACATAAACTAAATATATGTAAATAATTTAGAATACTTGCATCTTTCATCGCCTGGTAAAGGCCAGATAATTTCTCTGCCAGATAGTCAGTGACAAAGTGTT
This sequence comes from Antheraea mylitta, assembly GCA_014332785.1. Lineage (NCBI taxonomy): Eukaryota > Metazoa > Arthropoda > Insecta > Lepidoptera > Saturniidae > Antheraea > Antheraea mylitta. The sequence goes on along the minus strand of JACEII010000025.1, from coordinate 7,672,509 downwards.
AGTATGGTGTACCTACGAATCAAATACATATTTAAATATAAAGATATTTGTTCTAGAATAAGCAAATGATATCATTTGAAAGACATTATTAGTTAATATTATGTAAGCAAGAAACTTCAACTACTCTTCTCTTTCATAGCCTTATAGAGGCGAATTTTCATCCAAAATACCAACGCTGTCTGTATTAATCATTATTGATGAAAAAGTATGTACATAGAATAAACACACTATCGGTGGCGGAACCACTAATTGACTAACGTGTCAATGAAAATTTTTACACGTTACTTAGTTAGCCATTCCAGAGTCGATATAACGTCAATTCATAAAACAAGCCACAAATACTATAAATTTAATCAAAAAATATTATATAATCTAATTATATAAAACATTATAAGATTTTCAAGTGGAATTGCACACATATACATATCAAAATACTCTTAACATTTGAAGCAACAAAAAAATCTCGAAAATTCGATCATACATTTCAATATACTTGTCAAGTATTATGCTTGTAAAAGATTTAAATTATAATCAGTCTTATAGAAAATTGAACCTTATAGCTATAAATATGACAAAAAATATGATACTTTTTTATTATAATCATAAATTTACTAAACCTCTCAGATGCATATTCTGTGATACTGCTTACTCTTAATCAATTATTGTTGTAGTCAATGTCTAAAATCAATTATTATTATATACAAGTCAACCTGGATAACTTTGACAGTTCGTTCGATATTGAAAAAATATAATTATGGGATAACATCCTACAAAAAAATTAAGCCGTCACGGGACGCCTGGCAGATGTGAAACATCAAAATTGTTTTGTATAAGTTATATGTGTAAAAGAACAGATTACGACAGGAATCAGTTATGGCAAAATGAAAAGATAAAACTAAAAAAAATTACAAATTTGTTCCATAAAATAATGTACTTTTTATTTATTTTACTACATAAATATTCATTTTTATTAAATACAAAAATTCAAAGCAACTCCTTATAACTAAAGAAAATACGTCATTTTGTCATTGTAAAGAAGACAAAAAAAAAAATAACAAAGGTAAAAAAGACCTTGAAACGGCATAAATCAAGTTTTTCTTTTCTGTAAATAAAAAGAACATTTATTTTTATTAAGTAAATTTTACATAAGTTGCAATATTAACCTTCGAAAATGTGAAATATAGTTACAACAAAAATGCCATGTAAGTATAAATATCAGTACCTGGGCGACCGAGCTTAGCTTGGTTCGATAAAAACGTTTTTATATTAAAATACACTGTTAGGTTTGCCTCACAAAATTACTATTTTCCACAAAAAAAAAAAAATTAATAAAAGATCTAATAATAACATAATTCATTAAATTAAAATAAACTGTAATGTTTGCCTCACAAAAAATAAAAAAAGATATCTCTTTTGCTGTCACTCGGATTCGAACTGCGGTTACACCGATTTTCGAAGCAGCCGATTTGTATCCGAGCTATTTTTACCTTTATATTCTAGCTATATTTTTCATTAACTGAAAACTCAGTTTAAAAAGGTTTTCAATAAATCCAGGCTAGATCGATCTATCGTCCCCGAAACTACCTACATACCAAGTTTCACGGAAATAGATGACGCCGTTTCTAAGATCCTGAATATATAGCAATATAAAAATATACAAGAATTGCTCGTTTATAGGTATTAGATATAGTTTTATTAGGCTTTTAGCTGAAAGGACTATCTCAGTCTAAGTTGTTTAATATCACTTTGCCGGTTCAGTCTGGAAGCAATTACTGGTGATCTGAAGATGTCTCATAAAGGGACGAAATTTATGTAATCGAATATGATGAGCATAATCTGAAAATGTCTCATAGAGGAGCAAAATACTTGTACTCGATTGTGATCAGGATAATTCGAGTATAACTCGGCGAAACAAGTATGTAATCGATTGTTTATAGGATCATCTTAGAATGACTAATGGAGGAGAGAAATACGTGTAATCGATTGCTATCCAGATGATCTGAGAATGTCTTATAACGGAGTGAAATACGTGTAATTAATTGTGATAAGAAATATTTGAGGAGTCCTTAGTAATGTGTAATCGAAAGTGCACAAAATATCTCGAGTAGTGCGGTGAAGCTGTTAAGACCTTGCCAGGTCAATAGCGTAGTCAGTCGAGAAAATATCTCGAGTTGTGGTGTAGACATAATCGATTTCGCTCAGGACGATCTGAGAATATCTCATGGAGAAACAAAACACGTGTAATCGATTGTAATAAGAATTATCTGGAGAGTCCTTGTGAAAGGGATGAACATGTGTAATCCATTATGGACAAAAGATCTTAGAATGTTTCATTTTGGAGCGAAACATATGTAATTGCGTTACAGATAACTTGCCGCTTGCTCAAAAAAAATTACAAACACGTGCAATCAATTGTATTCGAGACTATACTGGCGTAATATGTGTAATACACATCTTAACTAGAAATGTAACAACTGTCAATCAAAAACATAATAATATCGAAAATATTATTCAAGATGAATTCTTACAAAATAAAGCTTTCATCAATCATACCAAAATACCAAAGAATTGTTGTTTAACGATTTATCAAATAAATTCCAATAAAGATATTGCAATCACAAATCAATTAGCAGTAGAATTACAATAGCGGGTTTTGTCTTAGCTAATACTATTCCAGTGGACAATTAAATTAAAATATTTGCAAAAGACAGTTTATTGACACAAATTCATTCTAAACTCGGCGCCAAGAACAACGAACTGGGAGCGGTGTTCAAATTCGCCGACTGGAACGATCTCTTTATGCTTACGTGTGGGTATTGTTCGCGCCATTCTAAAACCTTAAAATAAATATGAAAAATGATATTAAAATAGTATACAGTTGTAACATCTTATTTCTAGAAATTATATATACGTCGGAAAATGCCAGAATGCTGACTTAGAGGGCCGTAGTTATGACGTCAACTCATCATTTAATGAATCAATCACTCAAGATCAACCAAGTATTAGTAATAAAAGCATATAACTCAATCAGAAAATACTACACTACTGAATATAGCTACGTATTACATTCAAGTGATGTGAACGAGCCGGCGTTTCGCACGAGAATGACTCACGCTCCCACCTCGCTACGACTTTTATAGACTAGCCCCGTATTAGAGGGTAGCGCGTAATAACTATGTCAATACAAATACTTTTTGTTCCGACATATATGTTGAGATAACGAGATAGGGTGTAGGATTTAAAGTCAGTGCAGTCAGTGAGAGCACTGGACGATCACCTTTCTCTCCCCTCCCCTTCCTCGACTCCCAAATTCCTTATTCCCCCCTTCCCTAAACACAGGGTGGCAACGCACTTGCGACTCCCCTTTGGTGTTGCTAGTGTCACTTAACATCAGGTGACTCATCTGTTCGTTTGCCTCCTACGACATAAAAAAACAATTTTGTGAAAAAAAAATTACTGACATTGTCAAGTATGTAATTACAAGTTTCTTGCGATGATTACAATGAACTTCCATGGAGTTGTGGCAAGTCCGTATCCAAGTTCAATAGTATTATTTCTCATCCACTTCACTTGTTCATTCACCATACGATATTACGTAAAACACCAGCAATATTAAAGAATAGAGCCAAATAAAACAAGATTATGAATAAAATATAAAATCTACTGCACGACATTCGAAGATTTGATATCATTTAATTCGTCAATATATCCCCAGAGCTGACAGGCAATTTAATATAAACTTACCTGAGATTCCTGTATGTGGTCACAAAAACTGACATCCAATAGCCTAAGTTCTTTGCACTCAGCTAATATCCTGTAATTTAATACAATTTTTATTTAAATTAATTAATATAATACATTTCCCGTTAATATTCTACGTATAATCAAGAAATTATAAAGGCGAAGGAAATTACACTCCTCTAGCGTGAATAGTAGAAATTGTTTATATATAAAAAAGCCATTTATCAAAAAATATAATGATCATGAGAGTACCACATATGCAATACTGCTTTATTTACAGACCATATATTATTAGAAAGGTACAATATTAATTGATTATTATCACTTAGGTATTATGTACCTGGGCGTTCGAGCCTGGCTCGGTTCTTTAATAATCATTTTTAAATTAAAATAAATTGTTCGGTTTGCCTCGCAAAATTAGCATTTTTTTCACATAAATAATAAAAAAAAATATTAAAAAAAGATATCTCTCTTATAATTTTAATAATAAAATTATTTATTTAATTAAAATAAATAGCTAGGCTTTATTTTTCGTAAAAAAAAACGTATACACTCGGATTCGAACTGGGGTTGCATGGAGTTTCGAAGCAACCAATTTCCATTTGAGCTATTTTTGTTTTGACGCGGCGGCGAAATTTACATTCATATTCTAGCTATATTTTTTCATTGACTGAACTCTCAGTTAAAAAGAATGTTCTATAAATAAAATCTAGCTAGATCGATTTATCGTCCTTGAAATTACCTACATACTAAGTTTCACGGAAATAGATAACGCCGTTTCCGAGAACTTGAATATGTAAAAATATATAAGAATTGCTCGTTTAAATGTATTAGATTACCTTACAACGACACGCGAAACTTCTGTTTAATGTTAAAAACTAACTTCACGATGTAACACACGTGCAATATCCGTTTAAAGCCAAATACTATACAAATACTTTTATGATGAGTTAAATCCATTCGCGTAGCATCTGTTTTAGACTTAAAATGAACTTCTTAGTGTGTTACATCAACACGCACAAAGATGTAAAGGAATGTAAAGGAAATCAATATAATATTAGAAAATTTATACCTGTGTATGTAGTAACATTAAATTTTTTCGAAGTTATAGTGACAGATCACAAATATCAAGTCAAAATATTTTTGTCTCTTTGTTTGAATGTTCGAATTTAATTCAAAAATCATTGGCGGATTGAATGAAATTCTCTACACAGAAAGTGTATAGCATTTCAAAGTCTATAGCATATTACAATCACTAATAATATTTTTAGATTATACCCACATTTCGATAAAATAAAAATACGAATCGAATATTTATTAGAAATACTTATTCCTTATTTATTTGGTTATCTAATAAAAACATTACTTCAAGGATGTAGCTAGATGTTCTGTAAATTTTTATCTTGTACACCATAATTGAATTTTCCTACGAAATGGAAATTATATATATATATATATATATATATATATTCTGATGTTAAATGATCACCACCGTCCATAGACACTTACAACACCAGGGGAGTCGTAAGTGCGTTGCCAGCCTATGTAGAGGATTGAAAAAGGAAGGTGAGAGTCGGTGGATCTCCGGCTCTCTCACTGACCGAACGAAACGCAACAATGCAAACACTATTACTTCATGTCGGTTTTCTGCGAGAGAGTGGTACTACCCCAGAGGAGCCGACCCATTAATGCTGAAACCAGTAATAGCTTCAGCGTGGCTCTACCACCTACTTACTGCTTAGCTTACTCTATTGAAAAGAAACCCATACTCACGTATCGCAAATGTCTGGTGTGACAGCTCTAACGCCGAGCAGATCGAGTTGTGCGAGTTTCGGCGCGCGCGGTATTAACGCACGCAAGTCCCTATCGCACACACCGCGTAACGCGCCCAGGAACAACTTCCTAAGCTCACCGCCCGACAACCACGC
>JACEII010000025.1:7628378-7666830 GCA_014332785.1 Antheraea mylitta | reverse complement strand
TTCCTAAGCTCACCGCCCGATACCCACGTCAGCCATTCCCCGAAATCACCTACTTGGAGGCTGCCGGATAAGAGATAAAGCCCTTTATTATTATCACACAGCCCAAATAAAAAGCTATATATATATATATATATATATAGTCTATATATAGCCCAAATAATAGCTGCGTGGTTAACGTATTCGAATGCTACGTAAACCACCGCAAATTGTATCAGTGCACGCGAGTCCCATCACATACGATTTGCAATGCGCCCTTAAATAACTTCTTAAGTACACCACCCAACAACCACATCAGCCATTCACCGGAGCCACTCGCTTGGAGATCATGGAATGTTTGTTTAAATGTTTATGTTATGTTCCCATGTTAACATGGAAATAATGGCCAAACATGGGCAACTTAAACTTGTCATATTTATATATAATTTATAAATTAGAGTTAGAGTTAGGCCCAAAAACAAACTCAAAAGGTAGATTACTTAAAGATGGAGTTAAACGTGTACAAAGTTACAAACTTGAAACTTTCCAAGCAGTTTGTAAAAGATAAAGCGACATGGAGAACACCCATAGGTAAGGATGATCTCACCACCAAATAGAGAATAAGAGATATGCACAGAAGCGGGGAAAGCGATGTACATTTATCTGTTTATAAAAATAATATGACTATACTATAAATTTGATACTTACCACCATCCGACATCAAGTTCTTGTAATTTTTTACAATTCCCCAGTGCCCTGATGCCATTCGGCGTCAAAGAATATGATTTCCAAAAGTCGACTGACACTAGATTTGGACAATTCGCACCCAAAGCTATCGCAACTTCATCCATTGAGGATATGATCTTGCAGGATCCTACAATAAAAAAATACATATTTAATGTAGGATGTATGAAGAGATGACCATCGCCTATAAAATATACCTATGGCCTATTGTTTATTAGTATTGAATAATGATGTGAAAGGGATAACGTTATGAGAGAGCCAAGAGCGTAAGTGAAAGGGATGATCGAAAGGATGGTATGGAACCGGCAGAATAATGATGGAGAGTGAATTTAGAGTGTGGAGAAAATGACGAGCTGCTGAAGACGTATTCGGCAATAAAATTAAATTATACATGCCACATTAATATTTATCATAAATAAATAGAATTACCGTAGCTATTCCTAAAATCGAAATCGATGCTTTTCCTTAAAACTATACCTTAATACTTAAGACTATAGTTATTAACAGACGCCTGATAACCCAGACGCGCGTTTTTTTTGTCTGTTTGTTTGTCTGGGCTCATCTTTAAAACAGTTACACCTATTTGGAGATGACTTTCATTGAAGGATAATGGACTTTTCATAGAGTAATCCAAGACAAAATGGGAGTTAAAAGTGTTATAAAATATACTTAAGAAATCAGTTCACTTTTATTACAGATAAGATACATGATTTCGATTAAACATAGAATTCGCAGACAGCAGTCAAAATTGAATTAAGTTTAATCAAGATGATTTTATTTTTTAATTTTTAACGTATCTAATAAAATTTTGTTAGACTGTTCTCAAACAAGCTTAGGCTTAAATTTATCACTGAATGCAGGAAAATTTGCATAGGAATTCCTTGTAGGTAAGGACTAAAGATGGATTTATGAAAATTCCTAAGACCGCTAACAAATGAATTATTTATTATTTAAATTCCCAATCAATGTCAATTAGAAACCATCATACAAATACAGTATTTTGATGCTCGTAAACACTATTCATTAAAAAAAAAACAATAGTTATAATTCGTACCAACATTAAGATGCTGCAGCCCGGGATTAGATCTGATTATGTTTACAGCCGCCGTGGTAGTTATATCCGTCCTGTAAAGATCGAGACGTTTCAACGTCTTCAATGAGGACAGACACATCCAATCAGAACATCCGATGACAGAACGAAGGCATAACTCTAGAATCACAAATAGAAGAATTTGATCGAAGATTATAGAACATATTTAGGAAACAGGCGTAATTTATGAGTAGGAATATCTTGTTCTCTTTCTATATTGCTATTCGAGAGGGGTCATTTTAATAATGACTATTTTAAATAATTATTTTCAATGAACGTTATGATTATGTGAATCCATAAGCCAATATGAACATAGATAATCACAGAGTGTATAAATATATTCTTAGAGTGAAAATTTCATAAACCTAAATCAGAATTACCCTAATGCTAAATCTATCTATCTAATACCTTTAAACGAGCAATTCTTGTATATTTTTATATTTGTATAGATTCAGGATCTCGGAAACGGCGTCATCTATTTCCTTGAAACTTAGTATGTAAATAGTTTCGGGGACGATAAATCGATCTAGCTAGATTTTATTGACAGAAAACTTTTTTAACTGAGATTTCAGGCAATGAAAACATATACTTAGCTAGAATATAAATATGGAATGTTTCAGATGGATTTTTTTTTTGTAAAAAAAAAAATGATAATTTTGTAAGGCAAGCCAACCAATTTATTTTAATTAAATATATAATTTTATTATTATAATTATAAGAGAGATATCTTTTTTTAATATTTTTTTATGTCAAAAAATGCTAATTTTGTGAGGCAAACCTAACCGTTTATTTTAATTCAAAAATAATTAAAATGTTTTTTAAAGAACCGGGCTAGACTCGGTCGCCCAGGTACTAATTATTAAGTATGAATATGAGTTTGTTTGGTTGTAGTCCGGTGAAGCTGTTAAGACCTTGCTGGGTCAATAGCGTAGTCATTTCGAGAAAAAAAAAGTTTGTTTATTTTTGTTACGCGTTCATGCTGTAATCACTTAACCAATCATCGTAGTCCGGTGAAGCTGTAAAGGCCTTGCAAGGCCAATAGCGTAGTCAGTTCGAAAAAAAAATCAACCAATCATCATGGAATTTTGTACACACATTGTCAGAGGCACAAAGAACATGAAAGTTGGTCGTGACGCTACGCCTTGCATATGTGAAACATTTAAATCAATATTATGACTTGTAATTAAAAACGTATCAAGTATATTGCATAAGTGTAGTATATAAGTGTCGTCGGAGAGAAATAGTATGCAGCTCACACAGAGAAGCAAAAAAGTTTATAGTATATACACGCACACATACATACGGGAACCTAAAGCGGTGGCGTAGAAGAGGCATGATGGCATAAAGCAATGTCATGCCGTTTTCCGTGACGGCATATGGACCATTTACTGCTTTGACGTACCAATAGACAATTAGCGTCAAAAAACATAGTGTATGTTCCATCTAGTGAAATAATTATTCCCGAGGGATGGGTCAAATGTATATCACAGCTAGAGAAGGCGCGGGCAAAAACTTTACGTTTATTTAATAATGAACAATCTCCTTTATTAAATACACAGAAATTAACAAATAATAAAACATAACGATAGCGAGACATAACTAAAAATTATGTTTCTGAAACACAGAAATGGAAAATTTAATTCGTCATGGTTCTGAAAAAAAAAAAACGTTATGTTCTATAACAATATACCACACCCACCTTGTAAACAATGTGAAGTATCAACAATAGCTCTTAGCACCGAGTTGTCTACGAACTTGCAACAATTCAATCTCAGATGTGTTAATTCCGCACCGCTGTCTTTCAGGAAACTGCAAATTGTCACGCAAGGACGTGTGTTACTATTACGGAATTTATACTTGTAAATTTGATGAAATCACCAAGCGATTGACTTGATACGTGTATAAACTCTTACATCACTGTTTTTCTATTCTGGTCAGATAAACGTTACTGACTAAATATAGCTTCTATTATGATTATTAGCAGACTAGCCTCTGCCCGCGACTTCGTTCGCGTGGAATAGTTACTTTGGGCTAACGCTAACACGAAGCAGAAGCTCTCAAGAGGAAAAAATAACGATTTTTAAACATTGTTCTTTAGTGCTTCGCTCCTATTGGTTTTAGCATAATGACCTACAACCATCCTCGATAAATGAGCTATATAACATTGAAATAATTTTTTTTCATTTCATTTCATTTTTCATTTTTTAAATCGGACTAGTAGTTCCTGAGATTACCCCCTACAACGTCACAAACTCACAAACTTTACCTTTTTATCATATTATAGTATAGAAGTATAGATTAAAGAATAAAGGTATTTTATTACCTAATTTATTATATTTTCAAAAACTAAATGAGTATTTGAAGTTCTTGTTCTATATAATTATTAGAGAGTCTTATATAAAAAAAGAATTGTGTATGGATGGATTTGTATAGAATATTATTATGTATTTAAAACCTATTACCACAAAACTTAACAATGTAGGTATGTTCTAGAATTGAGTCAACACATTACATAATGAGCTAAATCCAATTTAAGCCATTTTTTTTTTATTTTAGCCGTAAAATATTTAAATGTTATACATGTAAAAGATGAAGATCGTAAAAAAAAACTAAAAACATTTTGGATATCAAAATTTTAACTTCATTATCGGTGTTTAAAAACTGGAAATAAAAAAAAACAATCAGTTTATATGCACGATTACAATTAGAGATTACAAAACAATGTTATTTTCGAGAGAACAAAGTCGCCATCAAAATATAGTAAAAAAATACCCCATTAAATAAATAGATTCGATTTATTTAAATTACATAGAATACAGCATCTATTACAATTATCATACACTAGCCTTTGCCCGCGACTTCGTTCGCGTTCTCAAATGGAAAAAACACCCCGGTTTTGAAACATTTTTTACATGTGCTCCGCTCCTATTGATTCTAGCGTGATAATATATAGCCTATAATCATTCTCGATGAATAAGCTATATAACATTGAAAGAATTATTCAAATCAGACCAGTTGTTCCTGAGATTACCCCCTACAACGTCACAACATGACAACGTCACAAACTCACAAACTTTACCTCTTTATAATATTAGTATAGAAGTATAGGTTTATCATTACAATTATTACAATGTACCATAACAACAAAGTAAATAAAACAATTGCGTAAATGAATTCTGTATTAATTGATCAATGATTAAATACCAATGGTCACAGTTACGACCTTTCGATTGATGCAATTCCGGTTTCTTCCTCTTCCCATAGCATTGTTCAGTGATTATAATTGATTCTTTATAATCATCAATTAAAACAAACTATTTGTAAATTGAAACGTCAAAGTTGATGGAAAAAGATCATCACTACATACTATTAAACAAAATACTCTGCTATATCGGTCTCGCTGTTCGCGATAAACTCAAAAACTACTGAACGGATTTTCATGCGGTTTTCACCAGTAGATAAAGTGATTCATGAGGAAGGTGCAGATCTATAATTTGTCAAGGTTTTTTTTATTATTATTAGAGCGGTACATCGTCCCATGGGCCCGCTAGTACTTACATAAGCATCAATTATTAACTAAGCATGAAAACTATAATTATTTTAATAAAGTAACACAATAGTAAAATTATTTTTATGACGGCTATTTCACGAGTAATAAATGAAAAAATGCCATATTTTAAAGAAAAAAAAAACTCGACAAGACTCATCCGAGCATCTTCAGCTTCGGAATCTATTATATAAGATACTATAATAATAATACGTAAAATGGCAGATTCAATCCAAGTTAAAAATTAAAAATACTATTATATTCAAGGTTCATATTTTTTTAAATGAAAAATAATTAAAAATGGAAACATAAATAATACAAGTTCTTTTAATCGATTTTTTAAATCGGCTGAGTGCCTTAAGCGCTCTCCTTAGTAGCCCGGTGAAGCTGTTAAGACCTTGCTAGGCCAATAGCGTAGTCAGTTCGAGAAAAAAAAAGCAAGTTCTATTATATATAAATAATGACACTTATGTTACGACAAAAAAATATTTTTAATTTAATATGGAAATTAAAATTGATGGACGAAAAGTATATAATAAGTTGCATAACTTATTAGGATATTTAAAACAAATCAACTCACTTGACAACATAATGTGATTGGATCATGCAATGGCTACCACACCACGATAGGTCCAATTTTTGTAGATATTTGCATCGCATTGATAACGTGACAAGTGCCTGTAACAACGAAAACTATGTAGTCCGGTAAAGCTGTTAAGACCTTGCTAGGTCAATAGCGTAGTCAGATCGAGAAAAACAAAAAACAAAAACTATCTAAAGAAAAACTGTACTTATGTCGAGTGTCAAACGTAAATGGGCATATCACAGCAGTTAGATATGGTTATATGCCCAAAGGAGATATTATTTTAAGAATATAGATATTGTTTACAACGCTATTGACAATAAATATTGAACCATCACGGGACGCCTGGCAGATGTAAAACATCGAAATTGATCGAAACGAACGAATCTCGAATCCTCAAAGTACACTATAGAACTCAGTGCGGCAAGTGAGATTGCGCAAAGTAGCTTGCGCATGTCATCGAGTCGCCACGTCTCACATACTCGCCACGCCAACAATCAGATTTACCCGCGTCTATAGATGGTTCTCATCAAAAAATATACGCCTTTACGGCTTTGCAAACTGAAAAAGGCGGATAAATATTACTGTGCCTTTTTTGCATTTGGTAGGTTTTAAGCTTTTGATGAAGGAAAATATAGTGATAAATTCATAGCACGATGATACAGCATTTTCTAATGCTTGCCTTGCTAACCTGTCACAAAAGCCTATGTTCCTAGAGTCATGGTTAATCTATGTTGCTTTATGGTTATCATATTACCATATAAGACTACATGGTAGCTTCATAACACATTAGAATATGATCAAAATTATAAAAAAAACAAATGACTGATATCCCTCAAATAAGGCACCTAGTTAAAAACAGATATGACTTTATGAAACATTTGCAAGAAGATATTTCATAATAGCTAGTTGGAAACGATATAATGATAACCATAATGTATATCCTCAGCTAGATTCAGTACCATATTTAAGTACAATATATGTCTACCATACTTTAATGTTACTAAGTACGCTGCTTACCATCCCAAATATAAGGAGTAAAAATATACCATTTATCTTAAATAGCGGGGGATAAAACTTACAAGGTTAAACGAAATTATTCGAATATATAATTTACGATGACGTCACTTGGCCGTCAACGTGGTCGTGGAAATTTCCAGAATTTTATCGGGTATAAATCACCATTATTTTTAGAAATACTGAATAACGCATTACGGTTTGTTCTAGATTATAATTTTGTGGTATTAATCTTATAATCAATATAGAAATAATAGAAGAACCGAGAAACACACCGGTTCTAAATTTAGAAAAAATATAAAGCATTTAACAATATTTAAGTACGCTTTATAATTCATATTAAACCATTCATTTTGGTAATTTAAAGTTAGCTGGTCTTAGAAAAAGTTAATAATTAGGAGTTATGTTACAAAAAAGCTGAAAACCACGCTAAATTAAATAAAAATTAAAATAAATTATAACATAGCAACGTTTTTTACAAATAACAAAACTTGTTATTCGACATCTAAGCCCACCGAATTTCTTAATTTTTACTTAAAAAATATATTGTATGTATTGCAAAAAATAAGGAAACCGGTTGTAGGTAGTAATATATGTTTGAAGAAGGCTTTAATATGCGAAAAATCATCATTAAATATTATAGTACAAGTTAATTTGCACTTCAACCTGGAACTAAATTATATGATTCGTTACTATTATTTAACAGGTTTAACTAAAAGTTTTAGACAACTCATTCTCAAAATTACACAAATACCATTGAAAGTCTTCCTCAAAGCAGTTACCTGGATATATATTTCACGACGGAAGAAAGCAGAATTGTCGTAACTTGAAAACTGCAACTTTACACCAGAGTCAAAAAAAAAATTAATTTTTTAATTTCAAATCATCATATTTTTATGTGTAGTGCTAAACCTAGGCAGTAAACCAAAGTCGTATCGATGAAAAATTGCATCGTAGGAAAGCGAACTTCGAAGTGGTATTTTTTTATACAAAAATATGGTAAAAGGTAATTTAGTCCAAAATGCAAGTTACGACATTTCCGCTTTCACCCGTCGATGTATGACTCTTACCTGTGATTGTACGCAATGCCAGTACGGTCGCAAATCAATACATCGATACAGTATAGCGTCTGAGGCGAGTCTATTGAAATGTCTGTTAACTAGAGCACATCTGCATAGCGATTGTAAGTCCAGGTACTTCATCACGCACAGTATAGATTCATCCTGAAACAAGACATAAAAAATAAACCGAACTTCACTGCAATATTATCAATAACATAGAAATGAATCGCTGAATGTGTTGCTAAGCGCCAAATCTCGAGAACAGCTGAACCGATTTCGCTAGTTCTTTTTTGCTGTGTTTGTTATTGGTTCTTTTGCAAAAAATGCGTATTTTAATATACTTAAGGTGAAACGGATTTCGCGGACATTGCTAGTTCAATATAAAATTGGAAACTGAAGAATTTCAAATATAAAGTCTTCATATTCGCGATATTGTTACCGGTTTCAGTATTCGCGGATACACAAATTTTGATCACTTTCCATATTTGTGATTAAAAATGTCATTATTTATTGATCTGAAATTTATACATTTGTGCCTATTTTTTAAAAAACAATCAAATAGGCGTTAAACATTTCCAAATACACAATGTAATTATGCCTAATCCTAACGTTCATAAAGAAATGCCGCCGCTGCGTAATTTTCGGGTCAAATAAATGTCGCGTGTTGCTAGAACCTTCGGTATAAATTACAATAGTATATGTATGAGCCTTTATAATTAATTCTATCACATAAGAATTTAATCGATTGTTTTCGATATGATCTTCCTGAATTAAACACCGTACGTTGATTTAACACATAACGTATGCAAAATGACGACTTTTTTATCTGACACACCTCTACCATCAATCATTGAAACTATTTTTATACTAAGTCATCAGCCTAATTAATATCTTCGTAGTGTGAATATGAAAACTTACATTTTTGCTAAGTCATTTATATTTAAATTATAATCTATTGTTCCTAGCAAAATAATATATTCCAACATTTCCTGAAAATCTCAAGATATCATCAAACGGAAAAATTTTAGAAGCAGTGAAAAACCAAATATGTACAGTTTAATTTTAATTTGTAAAAATGCAAAATCCTAGAGGCCAATGTTAAATATGTCCGATTGCATGTAACCAATTCATGTTTATTAAATAAGTAACTAGTAAGTAATAAATCCTCTGGTGATGATATTTATAAAGGCATTGTTTTTGACTGTAAGTTCAGTACAACCTAAAGAAAATGACCCCAAACGAGAAAAGGGCAAATCATTACGGCGTTCTTTTTGACTGATTCCAAAACGCGACTAACTAAAAAGATGTTCATGATCAGCCCGTAAGAGACGCAAATCATAGGTTTTTTCCGGAGGAATGTATGGCATAATCGCCACGCTAGCTCACCACGTTTTGTTAGATTTATCAGCAGATACATGGTTGTTTCAATCCTTTTTTTTTCGAACTGTCTAAGGCTTTTGACCTAACGGGCATTTACAGTTTCACGGGAATTGGGTTGGCTCAATTCAGTCAGGTACATACTCCCTACCACTTCACTTAATTCTGACTAAATATACGCCGACGCGACTAGGACGATTATTACACCATGGGTAATGGTGTTGTAACTCAATCCAACACTAGTATAGACTTTATTTGAATTTATATTGTACTAACTGCCCGCCACACTTTCGCATGGGTGTACTAATGATGAAGATTAAATCAAATCTTCCTTATCATCCGAGCCCGTTAGTGGTATCCGCCGCGAACTATGAACCCGTACCCAACGCTGCGCAGTATAGAAGACGACCGCGACACATTTTTACCGACCTTTCTGATTCAATCACGGCAACGAACGATCAGTACCAGACTGTCTCTCCAAACAGAGCGTGTTCACGCCCACGCCCGCGTAACCACAGATCACGCCGCCGTGGTCTAGGGGTAAATTTCGCTCCCGCATACCAGATTAGGCCCCCCTCGGCAGCGGCTCAAGCCTAGGTCCGTTCCCTCGACGTAGAGCCCTTGAGTATGCTGCTCACGCGATACAGTGACACAAAATCTTACATCACTACTAAAACATCACCTATACACACGTGCACGTCTATACGCTTAAACGCTGTTTTTCTTTTTCAGAGAAATAAACGAAAAAGAGTTCTACCCTTATTTTTCCCTATCCTATCTTATGCTATATACAATAATCTAGAGGATTTTTTCCGACGCAAAATACATATAGTAGTTGTTGAGGCACGCATGCCTGGTACACATGCATGTTTCATTAACTCATATACGTATATCTAGATAGCTTAGGTTAGCTCAGATAGGTCGCGATTTCTGCACAAAACAGGCGACAGCTCAAGACGAGGTGTGCCGTGTACCCTTGAGTTAGTCGCCCAAACATCCCAAATCAGCTGAGTGCCTTCAGCGCTCGCCTCAATAGTTCGGTGAAGCTGTAAAGACCTTTCCAGGTCAACAGCGTTTACATTTGACAAAAAAATCAAATCTTCCTTTTACATTAAGACCATGAAATATGGTAAAAAATGGCAAAACTGAACGTCAATATCTTAACTCTGCTAATATTTTTAAAAATCTCCTTAGTATATTCTATCTCACTTACTCTTTCGCTTTTTATATGAAGATTTTTTATTTATTTAAATCATTACTTTTCTAACATTATTTCAATTATTCAAACATTGTCTAGACAAAACAAAAGAGAACTCGACAAACAGGTGCATCAGTTCAGAAGTGAGCTTACATGCATATCGAAATTGTTTTTGATTTATATGGATAGATTGAACACATTTTATTTGCAAATTGTAACAGTACACTTTTCGAAAAAGAATTATGGTTTTATATACTACTATATATAAAATGAAACCACAATATACTTTGTACAGAATATGATTAGTAAAAATAATAGATTTTAATTTATGATTTGTTATATAAATAAATAACTGAAACATATTTTTGGATGCAGTCTATTGTTTTGATATGTACATAATTCCGCTAAGGACAAAGTGTTCACATATTTATAAATTTATGATATTCAAATGAGGGTATACATAACTAGGTTATATCCTATTTCAATTTTAAATGTAATGGAAAATTTTACAAAATGTGAGCGTACTCACGTGTATTTCAGTTGTAGACTCCGTTATTATTTAACATTTGAATTTAAATGAGTGGTAGAAAGTTCCATACATACCGCGTCGTTCAACAGCGTGAGAAAAGGATTCATGTACGTCAATAATACGCATAGTACAAACGATTTATGAGATTATTTTTTTAGTGGAAACTTTTTTAGTGTCATCGTGACTTGAAAATTGATGAAACCAAAAAGAGACAAACATATACACCTCTATAATTTAATGCTGGAGAGAAGGAAATAGAACAGATTATACAGTGTTTTTTTACATTCACGGCCTCATAATAGTATATTAAATTACCTAATATTTACTCTGATCTATGCGTTGTAGGCGTATATTTATACGCATATTAGTATGTGTGTCCGCTTGCGTATTCAGAAGCCTGGGTAAAAAGCGTAGTAACCAACGTTGGGTATTGTTTTTTTATATCGTTTATACGAATATTTTATCATTTTTTGAAGGTTGACACCATGCCTATTAATACAATAACCATATTCTTGGTACAGTATTTAAAAAAAACGAAAGTTCTTGGTTTTTTCTAAGGTTACATAGAAACTTGTGATGCTGCGAAATTTGAAATTATATAACAAATACTTACAGGCAATCGTTCAAAATCACCGAGTTGTGGTCCTGTATCGATTTTCGTCTGGTTTCGTGGCAGATTGATTTGTGATATGACCGTTTCGTGTAGGTTCGATGCTATTATCTTACTTAGTAACTGACCTGAAAATATTTTAAGGTCATTATAACCTAAAAAAATACCGCTGAAAAAAAACAATATTCGTTTGGAAATATAACCAACAACCACAGGAAATATTCTCGGTAACCTCGAAATAAAGATGATCGATATTAGAAAAACATCGATGGTGGCATCGATGTTAACATCAGTTTAAAAGTATCGATGTACGATAAACATCGATGTCTCAAAACATCGACGTTTTTGCTAGCTAATAAAACTGTCTGTAAAAAAAACTAACTTTATCGGGTGTTTTCCATATTGTCTGTTCCGTTGCTGGTACAGAAGTTGGCCAACTTTGAAAAAAGCCTTTCTGAAGCTGTCCCCTTTTCCTTTTTACCTTAGGAAATGCAAAGAAATAACTATTCGTACGGCTTACTTCGATAACGTTGATTAGTATCATCTAGTGTAAAATAGTTATCTAGTACCTAGCTATATTACACGCAACGTTAGATGAGCCTAAAGAATATATTGACATTTCGATATTTTATTATCATAACATTGATGTGTCGATGATATATATAACATGAATATCGATCATCCCTACCTCGAAAAGCCATAAACTACAAAAAGAGTCACTGTGACGGGTTTTTAGACCCAACTGAATATCTACCAACCAGTTTGACGCTACGCTTATATGATTTTAGCATTTCACCTCAATATCACCTGATGCTAAACGATGATATGGTTCATGATGGTAAACACGTTAAAGCTATAAGGACTGGCTGTCAAGTGCAGTTGCCAGAAAATTTCTAAATTTAGAAAAACACAAAAACGTAATAAAGTAGAGGAGTGTCACTAACCCAGCACTTTGAAAACCAGGGGATGTCCGATTAATGTATTTTAGAAAGACTGTATACAATTTTTGGAGATTAGATTGATACCAGTGCGAGGAAGAACGAAATAAAAGACAGGGAGAGGTGAAGAAAACGCGAACGCATCGTTCCGGATTAGAGAGACTACCGTATAACCGGCATACTATTAAAAGTTATTTGATAATATAAGTTCGTCAAAAAACCACAATTAGGTCAAAGACCAAATGAAACGGAATATGTGTATAGATGCTCGTTCCTCGACAGTGGTAAATTCATCGTAGTAATTCACTTTGACCAGCATCTGTTGGCTTCCGTCTAATTTTCTTCCATTCTCTACAGCTTTGGATTTTGACCGAGATCTCACTTAATTTTTTTTTTATATTCTTTAAGACCCTTGATCAAAATCTCACCTGATCTTAAATGACGGTGTATTGTAAGGTGGTAAACACGCTAAGCCTAAAACTATTTCTCAGGTGCAGCTATCGAAACAATGTGTTTCTCGAGATGTTTTCGACATTAGAGTGATCGTTAACCAAGAGAGCTTGGAAAAAGCCCTACATCCATATAAAATTGGTACTGCAAAAATAAGGACGATGACGGTACGTTAAATTGAAATTGAGAAACAGAGAAGGGAAATACATGTACTTAAATTATACTACTATAAATGTAGACGGTCATAATTGTCTGACAGTACGTATATTAAATAAAAAATATCGGACACGTTCGTTGTTATTACAAAAAAAAAAAACGTATTGAATACTTGATTTTAAAAGGTTACGTTTTAAATCCGCCGCGCTCGATTAATGTTCTACATCTTGCTCTTTTGCCTCGTTTTGGTTAGGTTACGTTAGACTTGCGAAAAAAAGAGAACGCGAACTTGCCTCGGGCGAGCGTGGTGCATTTAGTACGAAACTTTTTTAAAGCAAGTATTTAATACGTATTTAGCTTTTTTGAGATAACACTGTATATGTTCATTATTCACTTTTAATTTTTAACATTGCTATTTTGTTGCGACTTTAGATGACCATAGTGCAATAAGTATAATATAAATATAAGTGACGTAACCTCCTTAAAATTGACTCATGATATTAGGTTAGCGCAACACGAACGAGATTATTGTTTCGTGTAAAATTTCCATCAACCTGTTTACGCGTTATTAATTGAAAATTGACATCTTAGTACTCAACAACTTAATTAATTAGTCTATAGATTTTTATTTTCCATTAACAAGTGATATGATTGTGGAAATATTTAAGATATTATGACAAATAAGTTGTTGATATTTAATAATATAATAATAATAACCAAGTAACAGAAACAGAACAAGAACTCATTAAAACAATACAAAAGAAGGTTGAGAACATGTTATTGTTAACCGGCGGAGAGCACCCGGCCCTGACGGGGTCCCGGGTCGGGTGCTCGGCCTTGCGATGGGTCATCTGGGGGGTGGCTTCAGGAGCTGTTCGACCGGTGCTTAGCGGTCGGTCAGTTCCCGAAGCCCTGGAAGATCGGGCGGCTCTACCTTATGCCGAAGGAGGGCCACCCTCCGGACTGCGGGTCCGGTTATCGGCCCCTCGTCCTGCTGGACGAAGTCGGGAAGGCGTTGGAGAGGACCGTCTCTTCCCGAGTCGTCCAGCACCTTCCACCAGGCGGACCGTTGGGGCGGCTCTACAAGGTTGATTAGCTTGTTCGATCCCTTGCAGCCCCAACAGCACGGTCTGTCGGTACACCGTGGGGTTTTAGATCGTGCGAATCGGACATAACCCACCCTCTCCCCCGGGAGGGTGGGTATCCCTAAAGGATTTCCCCACGTAAAAAAAAAGATAGGTCGCGAATTGCACTTATTAGACAACAGCCCAAGTCGAGGTGTGCCGAGCACCCTTGAGCTAGTTATCAAATAAAATCGGCAGAGTGCCCTAAGCCCTCGCCTTAGTAGTCCGGCGTTAAGAGCTTGCTAGGACAAAAGCGTAGTCAGTTCGAGAAAAAAAATGTATCTACTTTGTATTGTAACAAAAATGTTTACACACATCCGCCTGCTATCCCTAAAGTAAATAGTAAGCACATAAAATAAACAGGTAAACAGCAGTAAACTAATTTAAAATCGTCCGTGCGTCACGGTTATTTGCCAAAGTTTCAACTTCAAACTCATAACAAACTTGTAACAAACGTTGAGCTGTTGTAAAACACGTGAATCCATTGTGAAAAGCACGTGACCGACACGAATTAATACAATTAATGATTAATTAAGTTAAAGAGACCATAAACGAACATTTACTGTGTTAATATCTCTGTCCAACTTCATTGAAATAATCTCGACAAAATTCAAAGGAAAAAAATAGGTTGAGCCTATCGCGTGAAGTTTTAGTTATTTTTATGGAATCATGTTTGTAACAACCGAAGGCCGCTTTTAAAAGGGCGGCGTTCTCGTCAATACATTTTAGGTATATTGTAAAAATATATTTTTTCAATTCACTAAGCGGCTTTATAGACAACGATAATACTTGACTTAACTTGCGAAGAAAATACCTTAAAGTGAATACAGAAAAATATATATCCAAGGGTATTTTACATAGCGGCCATAGATCAGATTGTTAACACATAAGTAAACTACGAGAATGGTAATGCATTTAGGAAACCAATTCAAAAATGTCATTATTACAACGAGATAAAACGCATTTTAAATAAAACCAATTAACAAGGACTAAGGGACTGTTGATATAACTGGTTGCAATATCAGGAAGACAATAAATTCGAACGTAATTATTTGGTTTCAAATAACATTTAATATCTGTTAAAATGAGCACAGCTATGTAATAACGTAGGTAACAAACCACTGAATAAAATTAATAATGAAACAGTAAATGAATGTTAAAATCAATAATACGTACAGCATTGTGTAGACAAGACATAATATTTTCCACGGTCATTTTCATGGTCATGGTTTTCACAACGAAATCACAATTTACAAGTAGAATTATTATTAAATTGCTTCGCTCGTGTTAATGTACATTGTCTCGGAAACATTTTTTTTTCTTGATGAAAGTATGCTGTAGTATATTTTTCTTTATCCTTGACAATATTTATGTCAAATTTCATGACGATAGGTAGTTAAGGATTGTAAGCGTAAATCTTAACGATCGGTATTTTTAAAGTTCATTTTTGGTATGCAAATAACATTTTTTGAACTAAGTTCTTTAACGCGGCTCTCGGTTTGAGTTGACTGACAGATATCATCACGTAAATAAAAAAACGTTACGCCCTCCCCTTGCTACTCTCTTTCTCTTCCTGTATCTTTCTATTGTATACGAGCTAGGGATGTTAAAAAATAATCGATTTTTAATTAAATCGATTTTTATTTTATTATAATCGATTTTTTATTGTCGATGTTTATTTTCATATTAATCGATTTTTTGAAAATCGATTATATAAATTACGCATTTTAATCGATTTTTATAAACATCTATGCGACGGATGAAAAAAACTCAAAATAAGTTCATTATTATTTACAATTGAAGAGTGAGCATAGTGAGATAATATGTTTGTATAAATTTAAAATGTTTTCTAGCCGCAAAACACCTAAAAGCGGCTGGCGAAAGTATTTTATAACGAAAAAGAATAATACCACAGTAATATGCATGTCCTGTTCAATAGAATTAAAAATTTTGTAGAGAAACTACAAATTTAAAAAGAACATAGAATGAAAACATCCCACTGCCTTACAAGTAACATGAGTTACTATATCTTATAATGATTGTTGTGGTTCTTATGACAGCCAAATACCGCTCTCTGTAAAATTAAAACTTTCAATAAAACTAAAAAGGTCTGTCATGCGAGTACAACATGTTTACTAAAAATGTCTTATAGTAAACTCGACATCGATAAGTTTACAAAACAATAAATTATTATTGAAATTATTCAATAAAAAAAATTCTTCAATTTTAATTTTCATCATAGTGTGACTGACACACTACGATTAATATGAAAATTTAAAAGAGAACTTCATTGTTTTGAATTTTACATTTAGAATTAATAATGTTGTCATTTTGTTAGGATCTTTATCATTTCATTTTTATTACGATATAATATTTAATAGTACTGAAAATTTCTATGGTATTTAGTTTCTATATTCTTTACCTTGAAAGTTTAAAGGAACATTCACTTTTATTTTGTTTTGAACTGGTTATTTTTGATGCGTATGTGATTCTTAATCTGATAAATTGTTATTTTAAATCTTTAGGTTTATTATAGGAATATGGAAAGCATGTCTATTTTTAAATATTATAAAAATCGATTTTTGAAAAAATCGATTATTTATTTCCATAAAATCGATTTTTAACAAATCGATTATCATTTAAAAAAAGAAAAATCGATTCCTAATTAATCGATTTTTTTCATTAAACTCACATCCCTAATACGAGCGTGTGTGTGCGTGTATAATTTTGTCTAGAATTTTCATTAAAATTTATATAATTTGTGATACACTATTTTATATCTAATTTTAATAAATGCATATTTCTCCTAAAATATTTTATATCAATTTTTGATGAAATATCCGATTTTGATCCCTTATTCGTGTCGATTCATTCTTATCCGTTATTTGCATTAAAATATATATAGGGGATATATACAGATTACACAGAAAGAGTGAGAGAAAGAGAAATTCGCATAGAAGGGACATAACGCTTTGAGTGACAAAAATACACAAATAATAAGTGACCTAAGTCTCCATATCAAATTACATTTGGAGTTGAAGAAAAGCCCAAAACTTTTCGTTCCTTACGGGTATCCCTTGCCTTTATATGTTTTCTTTATTTACAAACATGATACTTTATAATTATTATACTCTTTATATACACTATGTCACGCCCACCCACAGCTAATCTAAGCACGAATCTAACGTACACCTCATATACTAAAATTCATCAAACCGTATAAGCTTGAGGATTTTCCAAACAAAAAAAGACAAACATTTCAAAAACAAGACCCTTCTTGCACACAGTTTTTTAATAGATTACAGGGCTTCATATAAGAGTTTAGTTTGAAGATTACAAAACGCTACACGTGCCACACGGTTGTTAGCGACGGGAAGAGTTTGCGAGGTTGAGGGAATTACTGAAACTGCCTAATAACCTACTTACCGAATGACTTTTTTTTAACAAATTAGGAGCACGTGACTTTCTAACCGAAGTATTTGACCAATTATTAAAAAATATTGACAGGTTGCAAGTATATCGAAATGCATATTGTGATCGCTGAGCGTCGGTGATTCGAATTGCACCAAAAGACAATGACTTATGTGAACTATAAATAAACGTTCCGAGCCTGAGTGTATTTTGTGTCCATGAATTGTATTTTTTTATAGACTTTCGCGATATAGAGCTTGTTCAATATTATGGGAGCTGTCTAAAAAAATAAGTAGCACAAAATATTCGATCGACCATGGTCGTACTAAGCGCTAACTTCAGGTCAAACCTACGTCATTGAAAACGTTCGGACGCTTTATTTGAAATCGTACTAAGCGGATTTCAACTAATAATTCTGGAAACCAAATCAGTCGATGTATATAGCGATTACGTCAAATGAGAAAAGCTTGATAATAGACTACTGAATCGTTACGTAGATAAATATACTTAGTTGATTAGATAATTTTTCACATATTAAACTAAGTAAATTTCCACTAACAAAGGTTAGTTCAAAGTCGAGGACGGTTAAGCGCTAAAATAGGATCAGTACGATTTATGATTTTATGACATCAGTTGATATTACCAAAAATGTGATCACGTCCACTATAATCTTTTAAGGGTTGATTAATTAATTATAGTGTGATCATTTATATACAAAAATCCAATATGAACACTTGACGGCACACAGTGGGCACACAAAAACCAGTGCATAATTTTCGATTTTTCGTCCTTGTAAAAACAACGTTAAATCATTGAGGTAAGGTCGAATTTGCAAAATCATACGTTTATCGCATAACTATAACCACGTATGTATATTTGAGAGTTTTTGCGGGACCGTTTTGATCGCTACTTTTATTCTGAGACTTTAAGCCTTTGGTTTTTATATGTCAATGGGTGTGATATTTCAAAATAAATTATTAATATAATAGATTTCACATACCTTTTTCAACGACCGGCTGACTTCGTGTATAAAAGAGCGACGAATAAGCAAAGTTATTTTTCAATTTCACCAAATTTGGTGGCTCTATGCCCTTTAATAGAACTGCGTCGAGTTCCGTGTAGTACGGCAGAAGTCTATGGTTGAATTCAAGCCTGAGGATCCTATTACAATACGTTTTTTTTTCATATATATACACGTTTATTATATTAAATATACATTAAATTACTAGACCGTTGTTTAAGCTTAATATTGAGGAGAGTTTAATCTCTGTTGGCTGCTCATTCTACTGTATATAGCTATCCCTTTCGTACCTAGTAGGATTCAGCAAGTGTGGGGAATGAAGCAGTAGACTATAGCGAATTTATTCCCAGTATTGTGACGTTCTTCTTATTTTAAATCATTAGATGCTTTATATTTTTGTTTTTAATAGGACCCATTCCACCTTATACCACCCTGCTTTCATTCCTAAGCTCTCACTTATATAGCTTAATTAAATACTGAGAAAAATTTCTCAGCCTATTCGAACTATTTATAAAGCCGACGGTTTCATTTTTGCAACATTATTAAGGTGGCAATTTTCTAGGGAAATCATAACAACCTCTTTTGAATATGTAAAACCTTAAAAGTTTCCTCCTTTTTCTTCTCAAAGTTATTGACGGTATTCTTTGTGACTATTTTTATAAATAAATGGCAAACATGACTTCCGAGGCAAATGATTACCTAAATTGAGGGAAAAATGTGTTTTATACTGATACAAAATTTTGATAGACTTTTAATTTCGTTATCACAATGTTTACGATTACTATTATTACGACTATAACATTAATTGTAAACACCATAATGTGTACTAGAACGTAGTTACTTCTTACCAGTATGATTT
Organism: Antheraea mylitta; assembly: GCA_014332785.1. Classification (NCBI taxonomy): domain Eukaryota; kingdom Metazoa; phylum Arthropoda; class Insecta; order Lepidoptera; family Saturniidae; genus Antheraea; species Antheraea mylitta. The sequence goes on along the minus strand of JACEII010000025.1, from coordinate 7,647,139 downwards.
TTAATAGAAACTAGCAACGTCGTGATCATGATATTTACAACTTATTTTATGGCAATTGTGTAAATCGCAAATATTACAATGTTTACTAAAATTCTCTAATAATAATTACATATATAATTAACAGTCAGGATTATTGTACACATTCTTATGCTACAGTCACATTAGCAGACTTCAGGCAAATTCGTTTATCGCAATAAATGTAGTGAAAACATATTTTTTTTATACCATAGGTTCACCAGATGTTAAGTGATCACCGCCGTCCATAGACACTAGTTACACCAGAGGAGTCGCAAGTGCGTTGCCATATAACGTTCGGGGGAAATTGGGGAGGGGAAGGGAGAAAAGGAGGGACGGGGAGAGGAGGTGGGTCTTCGGCGCTCTCACTGACCGAACGAAACGCAACAACAATACAAGCACTGTTACTTTATGTTGGTTTACTGTGAGAGGGTGGTACTACCCCGAATGAGCCGTCCCATTCATGCTGAAACCAGTAATAGTTTCAGCTTGGCTATTCGTCATTGATACGAAATTTCTATCAGAATACGGGCCAAGAATATCAGAGCCCTTTGTGACAAACAGCAAAGAGTTTCATTGCGGTAAAACTCATTCATTTAAACATTCACATTCAGCAACAAAATTTCGAGCACTTCGCACGTGTGTCTATCAGAATAAAAAGACAACCGAAAACAATGATAAGTGTTTAAAATTAAATGTTTACCGTATTTGTACTTATCTCACATTATTATAACCTAAGAATTGATAACATTCAGTTAACCTCTTTTTCGTATAGTGTATATTTTACAAAAAAAAAAGTAATGCCGTCGTATATCATAATACTGTGTTCAATCTACTTCGCTGGTCATTCACGAATTTTGCTTCGATTTTGGCGACAGTTAAAACACCGAAGTTTCTAAACCTATATATGGCTACAGCGTTCGTCATCTATCACGACAAACTTGAATAGTCGTCTGTTAATGTGACCCTAACATAAGAGACCATTTTTAAAAATAGCTGCATTACATTAAAACATACCTTGTTGGTACATTCAATTGTCTTATAACAGGACTGAAGATCCTCGGTCTGTCACCCACATACTCAGGTTCTCCTTCCCAAAGCAACATCCAAGTCGTCGGTCCCCGTGCCCAAATACGGACTAACGCGCCAGGATTATACGTTTCGAATACCGACACCTCGAGCGGGAAGACAGCTCTTTCAAAGGATACTTCTGTCAAAGTTACGATTGCTTACAAAATGGCACAAAAAGGACCTAGGGCTATATCCATAGAGAATCTGCCCCAAATATATACCATCTATAAGATCTAGTATCTTGTAGCTTGTAATTAAGAGCTTGTAAATAATAAGTACCTAGACATCGGAACCTAACTCGTTACTTTAAAAAAAATATCTCTCTTATAATCATAATAATAGATTTTTTTTCAATCATAATAAACTGTTTAGTTAGGTGAGGTTTGTCTCATAAAATTAGAATTTTTTACCAAAAAATAAAAAAAATTAAAAAGAGATATTTCTTTTACTGTCACTCTGATTCGAACTGGGGTTAGACGGATTTTCGAAGCAGCCGATTTCCATCCGAGCTATTTTTGTGTTGATAGCGGTGGCGTAATTTACCTTTATATTCTATCTATATTTTTTCATTGCCAGAACACTCAGATAAAAGAAAATTTTCTAAGAATGAAATCTAGCTAGATCAATTTATCGTCCCCGAAACCACCTACATACTAAGTTTCACTAAGATCGCTGGCACCATTTCCGAGATCCTGAATATATAACAATATACAAAAATTGCTTGTTTAAAGGTATTAAATAAAATAAGAACATATCTCCAATAATAGGTGTAGTAAAGAGAATACTATTATATTTCTAATAGATGGCTTTAGTTATTTGTATATCGCATTACATAAGTTCGATCTGGCTCCACGAGATGGTGTTAGAAAGATTTCATACTAAAAAAACTTCTTTGACAATTTTGTGATTAGTTGACCCATTTTTTTTGAGTGCATTTGAGAGCAAAGAAAAAATATGGTATATATTATTATTTATTACTAAGGAAACATGTACATAGCACAGGTATCCTTTGCCCAAAGTCAATGATGATATCTACTTGCAATTAAATAATTACAACAATTGTTTACCAAGCAGTAAATTATAATGACCCAGTACTTACTTCTTATTATATAAACTATACTAACCTACAAAGTCCTGACTCGTTATTGCACTTGTATTTTGTGGCACATAGTTCTCTTGAGCAGATGGTGCTTCATCCCACCATGTCCCATAAGTTCTCTAGAATAATATAAATGTTACCACAAAAATATCTTAACATATTTATTTGTAACACTCCCAAATTGTTACTTAGTAAAGGAGAATTTGAGAAAGTTTAATTAAAAAAAATAAAACTGTATATTCAGTATTTTCGAAATCCCCTTTAAGGGCACTGCATATCCCAGCGTGCTCAAAAGAAAACCTTGAATAATTGGTGTTTCCATTGTATTAGTTAACTTCAGACAATTTAATTTAATTTATGGATAGCTTTTATAAGAAGACTTTTAATACAGATTACTTACTGAAAGATACTACAAATTTTAATAATGACTTGATGAATTTTTTTTATTAACAAAAAGAGGCAATGAGTTTGTGGTCAAAAAAGGGACAAAGGATTTTTTTACTCTATCCAAGAATATTTTTAATAATTGTAGCAAATTGAAGTGAAGAAGAAATAGCATAAAACTTCTTTATGAAAATGATTAAAAATATTAATAAAGATCTAGGAAAACAAGAAATAAACATTTGATGGCATTTTCGTGATCACTTGTATTTATTGTAAGAGAAATTTAGAAAAACAGTACAGACTGACCTACAGATTGCTAGTATAATCAATAACATGTGTATATTGAAAAATATATAACCAAGGATTTGTTAATATGCTCTGATAACTTTGGTCGTAGGTAAATATTATTGATTTAATTGGTGTCGACTTTAATCAAAGTCATTTGCTATCCAGTGAGATTATATTTAAACAGTATATCTCTCATATTCCAATAAAATAAAAAAATTATGTACAATACACATCAAAAAGAGTATGAAGTATGCGGAGAAAATAATTAAGTCATCACTTAGAATTATCTTATTTCTATTATAAGGAGCTAACATTTGTGCAAGTAAGGGGTAATCTCTTGAACCATTGTGATATTTGTAAAATTCCTTCACTGATAAAAAAAAATCAAAATGGCTAATGCTGTTTTTTGTTAACCAGTTTTACATTGCAATTGATATATACCAAGTTGCAAGCTATTGCACCTTTTAAATAATCCTACACTATGTTTGTATTTATTTATCAATAATTCCTTTTAAATATGAAACATTTGATTATTAATTTCTAGAATTTATCTTTTTAAATTTATTATTATTTAAATGCGTTGTTGTAATTGATTTAAATAACAATAATAAGAGTATGTATTATTTGCATATGAAAAGAACGTCACCTATATCATAAACAAGATCAATATTTTATGAGAAAAACCGATATACATATTTGAGTATTTTGTGAAACGTAAATGTAGAACATAAATCAAAAGTAATTTAAGGTACATTCACCGCAATGCGAAGTAGTAAGAAACAGGAATTTGAATAACAAAAGAATAACGTAAACATAGAACTAAAATTTGTCACCACAATTAATTATATAAGAATTTTTTACCATCACGAAAGCTTGAGGGTAATCTCCATAATCTGGAAAGTTTGATGGTGGACCACGGAGGTTGAATGCTGTATAGGAAACACTTATTTCGCTTCCGTACTGGGAACTAAAATCTTCCACATTTTGCACAAACTGTTCCACTATCTGTTGTTCTCTGTCGTCTTCAACATTTTTATCTTCATCTTTAAACCAGAATTGAGAAGATATAACATCAGACGCACTTTGCATTGTATAAATATTTTTTACTTTTTTTTTTCAACTTTAAACACGAACGATTGATACAAAGTCGCGCGCTAAAATGCGCTAAATGATTATTTATTGTTTTGTTTTGATGTTTTACTTTTCTATGTGACATATATGACAATAGCAGAAAAGCACCACAGATAAAATCAAGAAAATCAAATAAACAAAGCAGAGTACAAATATATCGACTATTAAAATAATCACCGATATTATTAAATGATTTAGTAGAACATAGTGTTCTCTTTGTATTTTGTATATTGTTAACGTTTTTCATAATTGAAATAATGAAAAACTTAATAATACTAATTTCTAATTGTCTGTCTTCTGTTTCTTTTTTATTAAAATAGCATTGATTTTCTAAACATAATATTTTTTGAAAATGCAAATAAGATGGGTGATAAAAACATTCCGAAAGTTCATGCAAAATAACATGCACAGTCAGAAAATAGCATATACAGACACGCGATCGTTCATTTGTCTGAACGACGTTCTATTTATAATCCAGATTTATAATATATACAAAAGTTTTTTTTTTTTCGAAATGTCTACGCTATTGACCCAGTAAGGTCTTAACAGCTTCACCGGACTACAATATACAAAAGTTTCAATCAGTCTGCGTAAGAGGATAACATACTCGGTAGCTATAATTATTTTCATCAAATTTACTTCACATAACAAAGTTCATAATTTTTTTTAGTTTAATTACTTGATATTATTCTACAAAGAATAACTTTGTTTTTATTAATGCTATATTATTTTTATAAATAAACTTAGGTTTGATTTAAGATATAAAACTAGAAAATATTTCTGATGAGAAAGATCTGACTCAGCCACATACATTTTTAGAGGGTATATCCTTAGTAAACATATTTATAAATATTATAACTTGTTCCTATTAAAAAAAAAAACAATAATTTTTCCGTAAATAAATTAGGTTCCAAAGGATACTATAGCAACTTTTACAAAAAACAAAACGAATCTAAGACAGGACGCTAATTTCAATTAGGACTGTTGATATTTTTAAAAATATCGGATTTTCGATATATCGATATTTATGAAAATATCAATATCGAAACTCGATATATTGGAAAAAAATATCAATATTTCGATATATCGGCTATGTTAAAAAAATGTAATTCAGCTTAACATTGATTTACAGTTTATACCATATATGTTTTAAAATATAACAGTACAGTTCTAAGAGCCACTTGCACAAACGTCATTCAATCATATTGATAATCGTCATCATTATTGTTTTATCTAAATAAGATAATGTGTACCAATATTTTCAGTCCATCAATACCAAGTTTTTTAAATAGTAGTAGTCTACTAGTTTCACTAGTAGAATAACATTTCGATGTCTGCTGGTTCGAACCCCAGTATGTAATAATGAATTTTACAAAATTCGCGTACACTTACTAATTGAAATTGGTAACAGTATCGTCTGACGGTCAAGGAAAACCCCGTGAGAAAACCTGAGCCTGAGAAATATTCTGGTAGTATTACTATATGTGAGAAAACGTACAATTGTGGTTTTCTCAGAGTTTGAAATTGCCAATACGCCATGGGCTAGTGTGGTGATTATGTCCGTACCTTCTTTCAGGAAAAGGTCTGTAGCCCTGCAGTGGCTGTCTTACAGGCTGATGGTAATGAATATTTTTCAGCAAGAGATTTTTTAAATACTATTTACTTCATATGTTCAGCTGTTTCACTAGGTACTACGATTACTACTAGCCTGCTTCATATTCATTAATCCAAAACGTGGCAGCGTAGACAATAACGGAAGGAATAGGATAAATGCAGGATACACGAAATGGAGAAAGATGTTCAGGTTATGCGATCCACGAATGCCCTTGTAACTCACGGGGAAGGCGTATAAAATGGTTATGTTACAAAAGAAACGGATGGGAAAAAACTGTACGCGGCAGAGCTGCGATTGTTAAGATGTATGGTGTAACTAGAAGTGATAGAATAAAAACGTATCAGATAAAGTTTGAAAACATCACCAGTGACTGAGAAGTTGAGAAATAATGTTTAGCATGATACAGGCATGTCATAAAGAGAGATGAAAGACTTATAACTAGAATAGTTTTAAGTATGAAAGTGAATAGATATAAAAGTAGAGGAAACCGAAAAAAGTATGGATAAAGTATGTAAAAATAACATATGTAATAGGTGTGAATTCTGAGATTATATCTGACTGAGGAGACTGGAAAAGAAAAACATAATGTATCGATTCAACCTAGGTGGAATAAAGCTAAGAAAATGATTATGAATAAAAAAAATATCGACCGCCGATATCCAAATTATAATATCAAAATATCGATATATCGCCCAAAAAATATTACTAAAAAATATCGATATTTTAAGATAAAAATATCGATATTTCGATATATCGATATTTTATCAACAGTCCTAATTTCAATTGTCAAAACCGAATTATACGTAAGTGTCAAGCGGAATGGCAGCGGGACCAATTGCCGAAAGAAATCAAGGTATTATTCTAATTATTACCTGAATTTAATGTTTCTATATCGTTACCAATTTTAGTATTAATTTTACAGTACTGTCTTCATTATTTTATTTCTTACTCTTAAAACTTATTTACAAGTTATATGTTATTTAGGTTATGTTGGTATAATCATTTTAAACATTCTATTTAAAATTGCATATGATATTTTATTATTTCTATAATGTTTCTGTAATGATTATTAAAACCTAACTTATGAATTAATATTCTACTGTAGTTGTTTACTAGTTCTAGTATAATTGTTTGTTTATGTTGATGTACAAAAAAAAAATTAACTGTGTGATTCCTTTATTTTAGATGCTACTATTTATGTGGGAGGTCTTGACGACAGGGTTACCGAAAGTCTTCTATGGGAATTATTTGTGCAGGCTGGCCCGGTAGGTTAGTATGTAGTATTAAGTTCTTAAGATTATAAGCTATTATTAAAACTACTATGCAGTTGAAATATGTATGTTGTAAAGTTAAACTCAGTTTCATGTACACCACCATACCAAAAATATTGTTTTTTTATATCGTACAAGCTGTACAAGTACCATACAATTTGTTGTCCCGGAAACATCCTATTTTAATTTCACTTAGAACCACCCAGAGACTAGCTGTTAAGTTCACGCCCACGGAGGTATTGATCCTCTAGTACAGTTACTGAAATATACGTATAAAAGTGTTTGATAACAGATCTACAACTAACCAGATTATATACAATACTGTATTTATATCACAATGGTTTTCTTTACTCAAACTTATGCTTCTAAGCCTCAGGCAGTAAGTTATTTATTTATTTATAAGGCACACATTACAGATAATAAGTAACTATGTTTACAATTACAATGTATAGTTTATTTTTAGTCTGCTATATTATCCAAACTCAGGCTCTTACTCAGGTTACTCAGGCTTTTGGTGGAAATAAATATAATAATGATTTGCAGGGTTATTTTGCCGGGCACACGGGCTTTAAGGTAAATTTAAAAATACTGAAAAATTGGCATAAGTAGGTTTTTATTCTTGCACATGGGGGTATGCATTGCCCTTAAAGGGTATTTTGAAATCATAAAAAAATGTCACACTTTGTTATCATTCTGAAAATTTTACAGAGGTATCTCACTATTGTATGCCATAAATACCCAAAATAACAAGGATAACATTTTTCACTTTTTGAGATACAAAAAATTATACACTTACAACTTTCGAAAATTAGCACGTCCCCAAAAAGGAAGTGAATAAAATAGGTTATTTCAGTTGAACCTTCATATTACATAATATATACTAGAATGTAACATATTTATATGATTTACAAAAGAAACTGAGTATTTTTTTTTCTCGAACTGACTATGCTATTGACCTAACAAGGTCTTAACAGCTTCACCGGACTCCAGTCTGAGTATAGTTTGGTGTTCTTTAATTGGACGTTTGAATTTGTACAATATGCAGAGCTGGGTAGATGGTGTTGAAATAGTAAAAAAGAATACAAAGTGTAGGGTCACCACAACAGTCAATGTTGAGATCTAAGATATGAATAATAATGTTCTGTGTGCCTCATGTCAACCCTACTTGGAATATTTTTGCTTGTAACTGGTGAAAATAGCTAAGATATTGTTATTGCTTCAGTCCACTACTACTACCTTACAAGTAAAATATATTTTATTTATTTATTATATTAACATTTACATTTATTAATTGTAACTAAGTAAACGATTTGCAGAATATGATAAATGTCCGATATCAGCTGCATTAGTTATCCTGTGTCGCAACCAATATCGCCCAGTTCCAGAGTAACATATTTGGTTCCTTAAATAAAATATAGTATATGTGTGTACATAAATGTTTAATATTGAAATTTTAGTATTTCATGTACATTTTGGAATGCAATGCTAGGGAACTATCCCTATTTAATAATTTTAATTATTATAAATTCTTTATTAAAATTCAATGCTTGACACATAGATTTGTTTTCCTTCCAAGTGCAATATTGAAGGCAAAGTTCCTACATATTTTTAATTTAAAAATAATGAAAGTAATAAAAAAAAATGCTCTGTGCTCAAGATTGATATAATTTTTTCAGTTAATGTGCACATGCCCAAAGACCGTGTTACGCAAACACATCAAGGTTATGGGTTTGTGGAGTTTATGGGAGAAGAAGATGCTGACTATGCCATTAAGGTAGTGTTTATTGCTATCCTTTTTTTTGCATAAGAATATAAAATTTTGCCTAATTATTTCAAATATGTAACCCTCTCACAGAAAACCGACGTGAAGTAACAATGCTTGCATTGTTGCGTTTCGTTCGGTCAGTGACAGCGGCGGAGATCATCTCCCCTTCCCTCTCTTTTAAGATTGATACAAAAGGGCAATACAGGGTATGAGGGCCTGAAAGTTGGAGAAACCAATCATAAGTGGAATCAAGCATCTTGGCTAGTAATTTTGTTTTATATCTAATAAGGCAAACGAACAGGTGGGACACCTGATGTTAAGTGATCACCACCATCCATAGATACTAGCAACAGTGGGGTCGCAAGTGCAATGCCAGCCTGTGTATGGGGGAGCGGGAAAGGGATTAAGAAGGGGTAGGGGGAAGGATGGTGGCCCTCCAGCACTCACTGACTGAACAAAATGCAACAATGCAAGCACTGTTACTTCATGTCAGTTTTCTGTGAGACATCCCCGGGCAAGCTGACCCATTCATGCTGAAACCAATTAGTTACAGCTTCAGAGCTCTACCACCTAAATGATTAGTAACTTTATATACTTTCGTCAACTTTTTGTATCAATAATATCCATCAATCATGAAAATCTCAACATAATTGATAATCCTAATGTATTATTTGCATTTTTCAAGGTGATGAACATGATAAAGCTTTATGGTAAACCAGTACGGGTAAATAAAGCATCGGCACATCAAAAGAATCTTGACGTTGGTGCTAACGTGTTCATAGGTAACTTAGACCCAGAAGTAGATGAAAAACTTTTATATGACACATTTTCTGCATTTGGTGTTATATTACAGACACCTAAGGTGAGTCTTTTAATTATCTTATCTATATATATAATAAAAATGTATATCTAACATGTCAGTATTTTGAAGGTTTTTGTGAAAAAAAAATTACGGGTGTATAATAATGGTTTATTAATGTATAATAATAAAGGTGTATAACAACTGAATAAGTAATAAAATATATTTCAATCATCATTAGAAATGTCTGTCTGTCTGTTTGTATGAACATGCATCACTGCTAAAGTAATGGTTTTCAATAAAGATCGTAAAGCATATTCTCGAGAATAACTTAGTCTTTGTTTCATTAAAATCGGTGCACTCTATCAAAAGTTATTATAATTTGAACAGTGGGTCGAGCTAAGTAGAGAGAAAAGTAGATGAGTAAATGAACTTAATATTATATTCAGTTGGTTTTATTAATCACTGTGTTTATATATAGGCACAGCTAGTGGTTATATATAATCTTTGATATTGATTTAAAAATTAAAGAACAGTTTGAGATCCTCTGTTATAAATAGTCTAATGTTACCTTGATACGTACTTCTGGAAGGACAAAAGTCTAATTAGTTAAACCTGACAGAACCTATTTTGAATTACATCATTGAATATACCGAGATAGTAAAAGTATATTTTTTTCTGGATCTCAATTATGCAGTATTAGACTCTCTGTACTTTTTTTTTTTATATCAAAGGAGGCAAACGAAATGGTGGGTCACGTGATGTTAAGTGATCACCACCGTCCATAGACACTAGCGATATCAGGGACGTCGCAAGTGCGTTGCCAGCCTGTATATAGAAGAAGGGGGAGGGGAAGGAAAGGGAAAGAAGGAAAGAGGAAGAGACGTGGGCCTCCGGCTCTCTCACTGACCAAACGAAACATAACAATGCAAGCACTGTTATTTCACGTCGGTTATCTGTGGATCTGGAGGATCCGACCCATTCATACTGAAACCAAAAATAGCTTCAGCGGGGCTCTATCACCTACACACACAAACTTACTTAATTTTTTTCATTTTTTTGTAGTCCGGTGAAGCTGTTAAGACCTTGCTGGGTCAATAGCGTAGTCATTTCGAAAAAAAAAAAAATTTGTTTTTTTGCTTTCTAAACTTGTACTTTAGTCCTGTTAGCTGTAAGAAAATCCCTTGTAATATAAAACTTGCCAGTATATAATGTAAAAAGTGTAATACAGTATACCTTTATATTCAAAAACATGTCGTCATTATGCCTGATTGTATACAAAGTACAGGGATATACACCATAAAAACTGAACATCATAAGAGGGGAATAAATATCTAGAACGTTTTACTTTGTACTAAAATGTCTTATTTTAATTGTGAGAAGGATAGAAAAATTAAATGTTCTTCAGAAGGCATCTTAATACAAAAACACATCCAAAGAGATGAACAACCCTGCTTAGATATAGGACCTCATTGTATTTAGTAGCATTTGCATTGTTTATATGTTCCTGCAATCTGTTTAGATATATATTAAATATTTTACCTACGAAATATTGTAGGTGGTAGGGTAGAGCCATGCTGAAGCTATTACTGACTTCAGCATGAATGGGTCGGTTCGTCCGGTGTAGTACCAGCCTCTCACAGAAAACCGACGTGTAGTAGCAGTGCTTCCACTATTGCGCTTCTTTCTCTCCCCCCCCCCACAGGCTGGCAACGCACTTGTGACTCCCCTGGTGTTGCAAGTGCCTATGGACAGTGGTGATCACTTAACATCAGGTGACCGACCTGTTTGTTTGCCTCCTATGATATAAAAAAAATCCACCATAGAGATGTAAATAATATTCCATGTATTTATTTACCTTGTGTAAAATAAGGTACAGCTGATTGGGTATCAAAAACTGTACCAACCTGTTTAGTATCCCAAGTTCCGAGATATAGTGACTTTCTAGTAATCACTACAGTTGAGATCTTTGCAAATATCTCTAACTAGCTGTTACCCGCGGCTTCGCACGTGTTTTTTGAATATATTAAATAAATTCAAATTGTTATTAGATGTGTAAATAACAATAATACTATTTCAAAAATATTTGTAAGTATGACACGCAAATCATCTACAATAACAGGTAACATGTATATTATATATGTGAATACTAATAATAGTGTATCGAATGGGATGGGATTTATCATAAGCCACATAGCTGGAAATTTAAACTACTATCTATGTATCACCCTCAGTGCTCACTTACACTATATAAGAAAGTAATGAAAATATATATACATACATTATCAAACAATATGTGTTAAATCTTTTATTATATAGATATAATATATCTATATTGTTGATATAATCAAGTTATTAATATACCTTGCTATAATTTAAATCACATAAAAACATATGACTTTCAATTATATTTATTCTTGGAGTCTAGAACAATGTACGTCACATGCACATGTTTATAGTGAACAACATATTTTTGGTCAATTTCACACATACAAATGCACAGACTTCATCACAATATAGTTATTTGCCCGTAAAATTCCCGTTCAAATATTACTTGTAGTCCGTTGAAGCTGTTAAGATCTTGCTAGGTCAATAGTGTAGTCATTTCTGAGAAAAAAACCGTTCAAATAGGTCCAGCCGTCTCGGAGATTACCTGGAACAAATAAACAAACAGACATATTGATAGAATAAAAAAAAAATGTTGATATTTGTAGCAACGCAGATATATGTATTCATCAAAAAGTATTTATTTTTAAATTATATACACACACTTTCTTCTTATATACGTAATATATCACAAACCAAAAAAACAAAACTAACGTAGAATAAACTTTTTGAGGAGTTTTTGACGGGATTTCAGTCTGTCATGTAGGGGATTTTATATTTTGTTCATAATCTTGTGTTTTTGACTCTATATTGTGTTAAATTCGTGGCGTTTTATGTAATATAGTTTATTTATTGTGCATAAGTGAAATGAATGAAAAATAATACCACCGAGCATGTATTCTGGGGTCTTGAAAATTAGGAAGATAAAAATTTACGAAATATTATATAGAAGATTTGGCACTTATTATTTTATTCACAACTTCAGAATTGCCAGTATGGATTGATTCCTTCGCCAGTATTGATGGACGAATATTATTACTACTAACCTTTTAGAATAGCAGCACAAAATAGACTTTAAAAATGTTTGCGATAGCAACGTTCTACGTATAATCAAAAATTGGAATTAAAAATAACGTAGAATAAACTTATGAACAGGAACACAAGAATAAAGTCTGTTAATATTTCCAATAGAATGTTATCATGTTACCATGGCAACGCATATAATACTGACATTGACACGCAGCGGATGTTCTAAAATAGTCCGGTTTTGAGACATTCTTCATTAGTGATCCGCTCCTATTGGTTTTAACGTGATGATATGTAGCCTATAGCCATCCTCGATAAATGAGCTATCTAACACGAAAAGAAACTTTCAAGTTGGACCGGTAGTTTTTGAGATTAGCGCGTTCAACCATACAAACAAACAAACAAACTCTTCAGCTTTATAATATTAGTATAGATAGCTGTAATTATTCCTTCTACGTCAAATAAAAAAAAGTAATTCTTCGTAATTCTTTCAGGTTATGAGAGATCCAGAGACTGGTAATTCTAAAGCTTTCGCATTCATCAATTTCGCATCGTTTGAAGCATCCGACGCCGCTATAGAAGCTATGAACAATCAGTATCTATGTAACAGACCTATATCAGTATCTTACGCATTCAAGAAAGATGTAAAAGGAGAGAGACACGGATCAGCAGCGGAGAGGTGAGAATTATATAATATTTTTTTCAAGATATGCCTATTTAAATTAAATGCATATAAAGTAAATCTCAGCTGATGTTTGTTGTCATGTAGCAGCAAATGGTAATTTGCTGAGACTATATAGACATCTCTTATGGGGTAATATTTGCAGCAATACATTTATACCAACATATTCCCCTGTGTCATCTCCGGACAATAGTATGAGAGTAAATATTTTTATAATATAAAATCAATATCAACCACTGACACGTTCCAGAATCTTAATATTTTTCATATCTTCCATTCATTATCTAGTATAAAATCTAAGAATCTTCTAAAAGCACTGTGTTAAGTTCATTTATACCGTCCTTTTCAGATATATTGCAAATAAATTTGATGAGTATAGAGTATAAAACAGCATAAGACAAAATACTTGAAATAGTAGAGAATATTATATGTTATTAGCGTACTTGGTTTTCATTTATATTTTCTTTCGGCTACTAAAACGTTTTGTCGATACAACTAAGAACTTGATTGAGAATAAAAATATCCACGCCAACTCACGTCTTATTGTACATTTCAAACTGAGAAATCAATAGTTCTATATTTTCCCACATGTATTAGTACATCAAAATCATTTTTCAGGATTCAGGTTTCCTAGTAACGTTGCCTTTTATTTTTAGCTGAAAATGTTAGCGATTTAAATTAGTAACATTACACGATTATTTCCGGGGATATCAAATCGACATTTATTGGTCAAATCATGGTGTGGTAATTTATTCTAATAAAATACTAATCTCTAATTTAAATTTCAGATTGCTCGCTGCACAAAATCCGCTATCTCATGCTGATAGACCTCATCAGTTATTCGCGGACGCTCCACCGACAATGTTAGGTCCTGTACTTATGGCGCCGCCGCCTCCACCAACTCCGACGCCAATGCCGCCTCAAGGTCCGCCAATGAACGCAAGGCCGCCTCCGCCTTTGCCGCTCACAGCGCCTCCGCCTCCACCAACCTCGATGCCTCCGCCGGGACCGCCGCCACCGCCCGGTCCGCCACCACCGCCTCCGCCATTCCATCACTACCCGCCTCCGCCATTCGGACCTCCGGGATTCGGTCCGCCACCACCTCCCGGAGCGCGGCCTCCACCGCCGTGGCGGCCGCCACCTCCATCATTCAGGCCACAGTTCCCTCCGCGTGGTCCGCCGCCGTTCGGACATCCGCCGTTCCCGCCACACCCGCCTGAACCAAATTATAACTATTAATTATAATGAATTAATTGTATACAATTATTTGAACCATTATGTTTTATTTACTTTTCCTAGATCTGTACATACCATTAACGTAATCGTATCGAAACATAAAAAATATTCTTCTAGACCAGTGTTTCCCCTTGTGGGGCCCAAGCCCCACGGGGGGGGGGGGGGGGGGGGGGGTGTGCAATTTAAAAATTGACTCGACACGATTTTAAACCTTACGGTTTGGGTTATTTAAACGCAATACTAAATGTCGGTCACAAATTTGATAAAAAAACAAATCTTAAAAAAGATGAAAATAATTATCAGATATAATTTCGTTTGACGTTACCAAAATATCAACTGAGTAATTAGAGTCGTCAAGTAAGTTATTCATTATATGTTTTGAAATTTTGCTTACGATGTTTTAATAACAATTTCATAGTGATATGGAAATGCAGATTAAAACTCATACAACACTTGAACTTATTACACGTTTATTTATCTGACATTTCAAACATAGTGTTGCCACTAAACCCAAATATAATAAATAACTCTAACACTTATCATTTATATTTCTTAAGGGAACAAAGCAACTTTTAAAGGTTAAAATTTATGTATGGGGGTGTGGATAAAAATTTTAGAATGTTAAGGTGGTGCATGGCCTAGAAAAGGTTGGGAAACACTGTTCTAGACCGTTCCGTCGCCGATTAACACCGTGATTTACTAGGTCCCACACGGAGTGCGCATAGGTGTATCCCGTTTTTTTTCCTCCATTCTTGATATAGGTACTCATAGTAAAATGACAATTAAAAGGAGCTAAGCGTGAACTTGGCACCGCCACTGAAAAAAAAAATTAAATAAAAATTCGACAGTACTTCGTTTGTACCGCTTTTATTTTCATTTATACCTCAAAGAGAAAAAAGGTATAGCGTTTTCAAAAGTAGACCAGCACCTCAGTTTGAAATATCAAAATTGTGCTAACGAGATTCCAGCCTAAATTATTTCTAGACGCTTTTACCACTTTTAATTTTTCTTATACCTCAAACAAGAACAAAATAGAGTAATTTCAAAATTAAAAAAAAAATCAGTCATAGTTTACACCAAAACAAAAATCAGTAAGTGAAATTCGTCATTCAAACGTGTACTTGAAGTTAACAGTTTAACTTCCCGCAATATCACAGAAAGAAAATATTGAAATTTGTAAATTTTCTGAAAGAAAATAACAGTTTCGAGTGTTTTCGAGCCTTTAATTAATGTCTTTAGATGTAATAAAACAAAGATCACTTTTAAGTTTTTAATTCAGAGACGCGTGTTACATGTATGGCGGCCGAGACTTTATATAAGGTACTCTGTGGCCGAGACTACACTGCTCGTCGGTCATAATAATGCAATTTACAAAATACATAACGATGTCACTACAACAGCATTCAAAATATTTCATACAAAGTGCTGAACTCTCTTCATTTTCAATATTTATAAAATCCGTAAATGAATATCATCGTCTAATCGTTTACACCCATTGGAAACACTGAACCATAAGAATTTCTAAACAGGAAAGGAAGTAACAGCAATCAAAAATTTTGTTCAGAAGCTTGTTAAAAATTTTCAATTTACAGTAATTTCGTAAACAGATATCGTCGTGCAATTGTTTGTACCTGTAATAACCACTTTGAATTTCGAAAATATCAAAAAAAAAAACAATAGAAACCTTTGAAAGTGTTCGTGCAAATTGCTTATTTTCATTATTACCTAACATTTTGCAAATTTGTAAACGGTAATCATCAGGCAATTGTTTGTACCAGTAGGAAGGACTTTGAACCATAATAATGTCACGTTCCTTACGTCTATAACTTAAAACATTCTTTTGAAGTGAAACTTCTAATGCGACTTCCAACAAGGTTGCGTTAAACGTTTAACGCTAACACGGAGAGGGTATAAAAGCACTGTTGCGTTAAACGTTCAATGCTAAAAACAATATAATTTCACTAAAAATCAATTTCTACCCTTCCTATTTTCATTTCCACATTACGAAGTTTAACTCTTCCTCGCGGAGGGACTCCAGGCACTATGTTTTTATTTTTTTAAATTCCTTATAGGGTTAGGTGTTTAGCCATAACTTCATCAGATATTAAATTGTCATGTGCACTATGATGGTAAACCCGCCAAATCTAGACGGGCATGACTCGCAAGTGCAGCTTGGGGGGCTCATCAGCAGATACTTGTCGTCTGATTTTCAATGAGAATGGTAGGTAATCAGACGGACTTTAAAGCCCTACAACCATGCTATGGTTTCATCGCAATGCTTTCCTTCACCGATAAATCCGATTCTTTTGCAAGGATTCGTGTCTACATCCATCGACGCTGTGTTCGAATAAGCTATCAAGTTAGTCATCATCGCTTGTATATTAATCAATAGAGCTTGGGATAATCGATATTCATCAATGTTGATGAAACATAAATGTTTTGATTGCGATAACATCGACACATCGATGTTAGATGAATAAACTATCGAAATGTCAATATATTCTTTAGGGTCAAATAACATCGGATATATTAGATACGGACTAGATTACTATCAAATTTATCTATTTTACACTAGATGATACTAATCAACGTTATCCAATTAAGCCGTACGAATAGTTATTTCTTGGCATTTCCTAAGGAAATAAGGAAAAGGGACAGCTTCAGAAAGCCCTTTTTAAAAAGTGGGTCAACCCCTGTACCAGTAACGGAACAGACAAATGGAACACACCAAATAACGTTAGTTTTTTTCAGCCAGTTTTATTTTCTAGCAAAAACGTCGATGTTTATCATACATCGATAGGTACTTATAAATCGATGCTAACATCGATGTCAACATGAATGTTTTTCTAATATCGATGATTCCTAATACAGTTTTGACCAATTACAAAAGAAAAATAAAAAAGAAATACGGTAAATGGTATCTACATATTATAAACCCATGCCGAAAAAACTTTGTGCCCTTTCTTAGGGTCGATTTTCAACAATTCCACAACCACTAGTTATAATTAGATGAATTAAGTGTTAATTTTACTCTGATATCTGAGTTTAACTAAAATATTTAAATATAGTTAGGTATGTATACAAAAGGTAGGTACAAAAAAGAAATTATAAATTAAACAGTAATTGCCCCTGAAATTTCTGTTATAAGATATCTCTGTTAATTAGAAGACGATCTCTTTTTAGACTCAATCCTGTCAATTTGTTCGATTCGTCGGCCTTCATTATTTTTTCGCTTGAATAGCTACTTTTGCAGTCGGAAATATCGCCGTCTGAGCCGAGTATTTATAAAAGCTTGTTTGTTTTAAATACTAACGAGTTATACTTGGAGACTTCAAAAGTGATAAATATACTCTACACATATACATAACTGATGTATATCTGTTTAATAGAGTTGAACTCATGCTAATCGAATATATCTATAGATAGCACTTTTAGAATTATGATGAATATTTGAATCTTTAAAAATCAGATGAATGTAAGTTTTTAAATTTAAATTAAAAAAAAAAACACGATTTTTTAAAATTTATACGAATATTCTAAATCTCTGAAAAAAGACACATGTGCCGCGCGTCAAGAACCAAACATTAACGAGAACGGCGAAATTGTAAATGGATGTGTTAGCGAGGTATCAAAAATGAAACACACGTACAAAAGGTGTCGTACCTTTTTAGTATAGAAATATAAATAGGTGTAATAATACTTTTGATCATTTTTTTAATGGTTATTTTGATCATTATTTTTCTATGAATTTCATATTCATTACACTACCTTGACCTACTGTAGTGTAGTAAAGTATAACTTTGATATCGTTGATAATGAAAGGTATTTAGCTGATTTTAAGTAGGTTTACCTGTTAATATAAGACAGGAAGAAAACGTTATCCGTGTTATTACAAAAAAGTTAAACACTTTGGGGGTGTAAGGGGTGTCGAGTAACATCTTAAGACTTGAGACACCCAAGCCAACCTCACCTGCAAGTGGTGCACCCTGCTGATCAACGAACGAGGCAATGGCGAAAGCGGGGTGGTAGGGTTTTACAGCCCGATTGGGTCGCAACCACCATGTATATGGCGAAATAGCCCGTCATAGTGACTCGCTTCTGCGTGTCGCGTTTCGGGATCAGTGCATATCCAGTACCGGATGACTTTCGTCATTATGGCCGGCATGACAGCGGCGACCGGCGATGGATAATCTGTCTATCAGTGGTTGCCGATGTTTTTGGGTAGTACTATGCTTAACATCAGGCACAGTGCAATCATTCTGTCGTGCTTCAA
>JACEII010000025.1:7577579-7617051 GCA_014332785.1 Antheraea mylitta | reverse complement strand
AAAAGATAGATCGCGAATTATGGTGCGGAAATAGTTCCGCAGCCAGGCGCCCTCCCTAGGGAGAGGGTGGGTTATGTCCAACTCGCACGGACTAAAACCCCACCCACGGTGTACGTCTTCCGCTGTTGTTGGGGCGGCACGAGATCTCTATAGACTTCATCGTGCCGCCCCAGCGGTGTGACCCAGCGGCAGAAGTGCCACCTCCAGGCCTCGTCTTGTAAAGAGACAGCCGGTTACACACCAGCCGTCTCCTTCTCGTCCACCGTACCTGTGCAATGGGAAGATGGTACCCCGACCCACTTCCCCTAGGTCCGGCAGGTTACCCCTCCCCCCTAGGTTTCTGTTGTCCATCATGGACGCCGTACTTATTTAACATAACGTGAGATTGTGATTCAACGTTATAATTTATAATGTACTAGCCCCTGCCCGCAACTTCGTTCGTGTAGAATAGTTACTTTGGGATAACGCTAACACGCAGCTGAAGTTTTCAAGAGGAAAAAATCCCGATCTTGAAATATTTTTCATTGGTGCTCCGCTCCCATTAGTCTTAGCGTTATGATATATAGCCCATAACCTTACTCAATAAATGAGCTATATAACACTGAAAGAATTTTTTAAATCAGACCAGTAGTTCCTGCGATTACCTCCTACAACATCATAAACTCGCGAACTTTACCTCCTAATAATATTAGTATAGATTTAAAAAAAAAAAAATTTCAAATAGATATTTCGTATTCGTATAATTTTCCAAACTATTTCAATTCGATAAGGAAAGAAACAAAACCTTTCCACTTTCATGTGTAAGCGTGTATGCGTGCACGTGCGTGGGGGAGATATGTGTGTTTTAATTATTACCCATTAATATCTAAGTTTATATGTGAAAAGTTCGAAAAACTGATTTATTTATGTAATTGAACTACTAATATGTATATTCTTAAAATGTCGTAATGGTAAGCTCGTGATTTATCTTACACTCACACAAAATTTTAAATTACTAATGGAAGTTAGGCTTAAATAAATTGCGGATAAAATACGACTGACGTTGACGTATTATAAATTATTAATTTTATCTTCAGTTTTGATCGTAACCTGACATGAATACATCACTATGAATACATTCCTGTACATTTATATTCATTATATTATTATAATGATATTTTTATTTATTATATTACTTACGAAGCGTGGTGGATGAGTATTTAGAACGGTGGAATACGTATACGATGTCCGCAGGTACGAGCCCCGGCATGTACTAAAGAATTTAATAAATGTGTAAATAAAAAATGTAATAAAGATTTACTAATTTAAATTGGTAACATAATTGGCTGACCGTGAAGGATAATATCGTGAGGAAACCCAAATTTAAGAAATATGCCTGTAGTAATATAATATGAGAAAAAAGAAAACTGTAGATTTATTAGAGTTTGGTATCGGCAATACACATCACCTTTTTCGGGAAAAGGCCTCAGGCCCTACAACTGGTACTTGTAGAGACATGAAAATGATTACATTCGTATTTAACAAACACTGTAAAATAATACCAAGCTATGCATTTAATCGTAGTCTATTTGATATCATCAAAATCAAATCAAAATACTCTTTATTCGATTTAAACTCTGAGAAGGGACTTATGACCGTCAAAAGTGCCACACGTTCGGAAATCAACATGGTCATCGAGAAGAACCGGTAAGAAACTCGATTTGGTTTATTTTTTCATTATACATAACATACTTTTTAATTATTACAACATAAAAACATATACAATTACATTCATTTTTGGTGGATGCACAGACAGGCGTAATTTCCACTCCATCCCTTGCTTTGTCATAAGAGTAAGATGTCCCTCAGACACAAGCTCACTTTGTATAAGACGTGTATCTGTCCCGTGATGACATACAGCTGCCCCGTTTTTGCGCATATGTCCGAAGATAACTTTGATAAGCTGCAGGTTCTCCAAAATCGTGTTTTACGTAAAGTGACCGGTGCCCCGTGGTACATCCGGAGAGTTGATCTCCATAGAGACCTAGAGATCCCTGCTATCTGGGCGTACGTAAAATCACTTACGATTAGTTATTTTGAAAAAGCCGCGAATCATCCCAGTCCGTTAGTGGTATCCGCTGCAAACTATGAACCCGTACCTAACGCTGCGCATTATAAAAGACGTCCGCGACATATTTTTACCGACCCTCCTGATTCAATCACGTCAGCGAACGATCAGTACCAGCCTGTCCCTCGAAACAGAGCGTGTTCACACCCACGCTCGCGTAACCACAGATCACGCCGCCGTGGTCTGGGGGTTAATTTCGCTCCCGCACACCTGATTAGGCCTCCCACAGCAGCGGCTCAAGCCTAGGTTCCATCCCTCTTTAGGGAGCCCTTGAGTGCGTTGCTTGCGCGATACGGTGACATACAAATATACATCACCGCTACAATACGTGCACGCCTACACGCTTACACATGAAAGTGGAAGGGTTTAGTTTTTTTTCCCTTATCGAACTGAAAAACTCTCAATTTTCCGATAGTAAATATATGGAGGAGTTCAACTCATACATATATGAATAGTTAGCTAGGTTAGCTAAATTAGGTCGCGATTTTGTATGCAACAGGCAACAGCCAAGCCGAGGTGTGCCGTGCACCCTTGAGCTGGTTGCCAAAATAAAATCGGCTGAGTGCCTTAAGCGCTCGCCTTAGTAGTCCGGTGAAGCTGTTAAAACCTTGCTGGGTCAATAGCGTAGTCATTTCGAAAAAAAAAAAGAAAAAGAAGCGTAATTTCAGACGTCGCCATCGTTTACATATTGATCCACCCTGTAATAATGATCCGCTTGATACAACACTTGAGTTTACTATCTGGCAAAACGGTAATGTACTTTTCTTCGTGCATTAAGTGAAGATATTGTGAATACGAAAGTAGAATATCGTAATGTTATATAACAATATTCATTTTATATAGAAAGAATTCAACATGATTGAAAACGGGACATTACCACAAAGAGGGCATTCCCTTGGCGCGTACCCCCGCCCTTTGTCCGGGAATGCACATAATTCGACTTCGTCCAATATCGTCAGACGTGAACTACGTGGTCCTATCTTTTCTGTAACGGTAAGGCTTTGGGTACTATGAGTGATTTCAAAGGTTCAAGAGGTTATTTCATTATATTATTATGAAAGTTATAATTTATAGGCGGAATAATTTAAAAATTATTTATGTCAAAATTATTTGCTAATTTTATTTTTGCGCTTTAATTATGTTGATTTCAAATTAAAAATACAACGAAAATCAATAATAGCTACAATTTTTTTTTCTCGATCTGACTACTCTATTGACCTTGCAATATCTTAACAGCTTCACCGGACTGCAATACTACAGGAAATCCAATTATTGACAGGGTTTACAAATTGAAACTTGAATAGAAGTTTAAAATAAAAATAATCGAACGGCACAATCAATTTTTAAAAATTGAGTTTCAAATTTAAACATCAATAACCCTGATTCTAAGAAACGAAATATTTTTAATTTATTATTTTATATAAAAGCCATACGAAAACAAAATAAAAATATCAAATTAGGATCATTTTTAAGAAAGTTGTGTCCAATAAACTATCATTTGAATGAGTAATAAATAATCTTAAAGACCTCACCAGATGGGTTATTTTGAGGTATTCTATGGTTAAAATAAAAAAGTGCTTTAGGTATTTTTCAGTTTTTGGCGAATTCTTAGTTTATCATGGAGTGGATTTAAATTTTACTCATATTCTTGTGTTATTAATTTAACTTTATTAATCAACAAAATAAATTAAAGTACATTGTTTGTGACGCTAACTTTATAAGAAAACAAGGCAGTTATTTCCAGTGCGACGCTCTTAGGGTAGTTGAACTTTCAATGGTTCATCCTTTATATACTTAGATATATTTTCTACATAGTCAATTTTCAGAACGTCGGACTTAACGTAAAATGAACTCAAAAACTAATAAGAGATTTTGTCGTATACTATTTCATCACGCTTGTTAAAATATTAAGTTACATTTTAAGCAGAACATAACTATAAATTAATACTAATAAGGTTCATTCTCTCATAAAATATTCCTGAATGGAAAAATAACAAAATTCGCTATAATGCTCTTGATTTTAATTATTCAAACACTCTGCGATTCTTTGGAAAGGTTTATAGTCGAGATATCGTAATATATTGCCCAATTACCTTTTATCTGTAGTACTCGCTACCGTCTGTTACTTTAATGTACCTCTGAGTATGCTTTGCAGTTAAGCAAATGGGTCAATAGCTGTTTTTTATATAATTTGTAAGGTTTTGCATTTCTTCAAATTGAACCTAATATTAAAGTACAATAGGGCCTAAGATGGTCATGTTAAAACTAGAAAAATTGAATAGCTTTTAGCTACAGCTGCGGGAAAATAACTGTTGATCCTCGGTGACAGATTTTTAACTAGTTTTAACATGAGCTTTTTTTATATCATAGGAGGGCAATGAACAGGTGGGTTACCTGATGTTAAGTGATCACCGTCGTCCACAGACACTTACAACACTAGGGGAGTCGCAAGTGCTTTGCCAGCCTATGTTGAAGAAAGCGGAGGGGAAAGGAGAAGAGAGCGTCTATTTTCTGTGAGAGGGTGGTACTACCCAGAACGAGCCGACCCATTCATCCTGAAGCCAGTAATAGCTTCAGCTTGGCTTGGTAGAGCCATAGTTCTACCACCTAAAATCATTGAGGAGTGGTAGAGCTTATATCCGTCTAGTTAGCTGCCTCCCTTAAGACGGAAATCTGTCGCCATATTTGTGCTCCGGTAGATGCAATTGAGAGTCATCATTTTTTAGCTTTAGTGTTTGACCATCTTAAAGTAAATCGTTAATTAATACCAGATAAGGTGGTGTTCAAATGCTAAGACCTATTTAGTATACATAACAAATTCATTATATACAGGTAAATGATAACACGAGTTCAAAACTTTACTTTGCAAAGCCCGCCTGAGTTTGCTCAATATCTGCTAATAACACATCTCTTCCCTGTTCGTTCTCTGCGACTAAACAAACATTAATAGTAAGTAAAGACAATTTTGCGTTTTCCAACAATAATCCTTCATCCTGTTGTATATTTTCTCTATTTTATACGTGTATATAAACGCAAGAGCATGCTTTAAGGTTGAATTTAATTTCTGCTGAGTTTTATGTCATATTTCGAGGTAGGTTTTATAGGTGGTAGAGCCACGCTGAAGTTATTACTAGCTTCAGCATTAATGGGTCGTCTCAGTCGGGGTAGCACCACCCTCTCATAGAAAACCGACGTGAAGTAACAGTGCTTGCATCGTTGCGTTTCGTTCAGTCAATGAGTGCGCTGGAGGCCCACTTCCCTCCTCTCTTGCAAGTGTCTATGGACGTTGGTGATCACTTAGCATCAGGTGACCCACCTATTCGTTTGCCTCCTATGATATAAAAAAAGTACTTCGTCATGTGACACATAGTAATTATTTGAAAAACTCATTACAATTTTTTAATAAAAAAAATCTTATTAGTTGGAATTATTATCCAGAAGTTTCATCAAAGAACTACGGATTTATGAAATGTACAATCTTTCGCTTCTATGCGATATAGTATAGAATCCATCGTGTAATGACTCGAGCTGTCATTAGCTCAGCTCCGTGGAGATTGAAAATTTAACGAGCATCATTTCCCGGTTCCAGGCTTTAGAGCCGTGTTCCGTTATACTACCTTTTTCATGTTTATTTTGAAATTTGTGATGTCATGCTTTTTTAGTTATTACAGCCTTCATTTTCCTCTATTAATCATACGATAGATAACGGTATTTTTTAATTTTGTCAGTATTAAAGTTAAATTACAATATGAATTGAATCTATTTTGAAGTATTGGTTAGTAGTGTGTATTATGTGCGTATAGGTAATCTAATCTATACTAATATTATAAAGAGGTAAAGTTTGCGAGTTTTTTGATGTTGTGAGTTTGTAATATTGTAGGGGGTAATCTTATGAACTACTGATCCGATTTGAAAAGTTCTTTCAGTGTTATATAGCTCATTTATTGAAGAAGGTTATAGGCTATATAACATCACGCTAAGACCAATAGAACTTAAGCACCAAAGAAAAAAGTCTCAAAATCTGTTTATTTTCTCTTGTGAGCTTCCGCTGCGTATTAACGTTAGCCCAAAGTAACTGTTACTACGCGGACGAAGTCGCAGGCAGAGGCTAGTCTAATATGTAATAAGAAGGAATAAATCTGAAAAGTAGAAGGTAATGTTTCATTTCCGTCTATTTTTTAATTATTATTCATAAACACTCTTGTACCGCCATTTCACTTTTTTTATTTTTTTTAAATAATTGTCAATGCAACGAAATTGGATTATAGAAATTCTAGATAAATCACAACTATTGCGTAAGGAAGTCACAGATATAGGCATTTACACTTCGGCTTGTCTCAGTAATTCCTGATTCTTGTTAGGCGACAACTTGTTATCGGGCCTCGATGTCCCTTAACTTACAACCCTGGAACACTATTGTTTTTGTTATTGAACGTAAATTTTTATTTATATATACACATCAAAAAACACATCAAAAAAGTCTAAGCAACATGCGTGATATTACAAGTTTTACCATTTATATTAATTAATTTCTAAGTATTTACTCAAACAAAGTGCGTAGGTAAGTAAACTTTTTTGTTATTGATGACATACTGGCTGGTTGTAAAAAAAAAATTGATTAGGTTTTGTTTTTTCATAAAATTCAAATGACTGCGAATTTGTTTGAATTTAAGTGCGTTTTAATTGCTACGATTAGTCTTGATTTTATAATTTTACCAACCATTTAAATAAAGTTAGCGACAATATTGAATTGTTAGATATTTTTTACGTCATGAAGCGACGTCATTTGATGGCAGATGAAATGCAAAGAGCTGTAGGGATGTTGCAAGCGGGAAGTAATTAATCTCAGGTATCTCGACATTTTGGCATTCATAGAAGTGTTATTTGTCGTCTTTGGCAGCGCTACAATAATACAGGAGAATCCGCTGAACAGCATCTAGGCCGTAAAAGGAGTACAACCACTCGGCAAGACCGGTACATACAACTGACTGCAAGACGCCGGCCGATGTTAACCGCTCGAGAGATAAGTTTGAGCCTACAACTTTCAAGTGGTGTTATCAGTAAGTCCTCAAACTGTGCAAAATCGACTGCATGAGTACGGCCTACGAGCTCGACGCCCAATCACGTGCCCACCGATACGTCACGGGAATCGCGCTCGTCGATATGAATGGTGTAGAGAACGCATAACATGCACCCAGGAACAATGGGATAAAATTATGTTTTCCGATGAGTCGCGATTCGGGTTTAAGCCTGATACAAAAAGAGTGCGAGTGTATCGTCGGCCCGGAAATACCGAAAGGCTCAGGTGCGTTCATGAAGTTCATCCATACAGCGGCTCAACAGTTATGTTATGGGCGGGTATTATGAAGAACAGGCGAACTGAGCTCGTTTTTGTAAATGGAAACATGAATGCTGAAAATTACATTGAGGATATTCTCAGACCTTATGTCTACCCATTTGCACAAACCTTTGGCTCCGTTTTTAGGTTAATGCATGACAATGCGCGTTCACATACAGCTCGGCGAACCAGTGAATACTTTGCAACGGAGAACATCCGGGTATTGCCCTGGCCTGCACAATCGCCAGATCTCAACCCCATCGAGCACGCATGGGACATGCTCCAGAGACGTGTTTTGAAGGACTTCGACGGAGCGACAACAACCCAACAGCTGAAGGATTTGCTACATTCCATTGGGAGCGAATACCGCAAGATGACATAAACAGTCTCATTAATTCAATGAATAATCGTTGCCGACAAGTTCTGAATAGCAAAGGAGACCATACTTTGTATTAAATTGTTCTATTCTTTCACAATAAACACATTTTCTTTAGAAATTTCATTTTGTAAAAAAAAGTTTAGTTTCTTATGTATCTTAGTTTCTACAGTATATTCTAATATTGTTCATTTCTGTTATTAAAGAAACTTATAAAGACAACAGCTGTTATTTTTACCTCATATAACCCTAAAGATATTATTTTAAAAATAAAATACAACGTTATAATGTGAAGAACCATTCTAAATTAGTACATGTTGCTTAGACTTTTTTGATGAGTGTATTTATAGTGTATATTTACTCTGCCATTAATTGTAACCCGATACTTTATAATCTATAACATTCCTACATGTTTAGCCTACAATAACGCGATGCCGCGGGCTAAAATGTTAGTGGAACATAGAACCCAAAAAATCAATTCAGATTTGACTAGAAATAAGTGTGTTCAAACAAATGAGAAACAAATAATCTTTCGCTCTCTATAATGTCTTTTCATATAGATTTCCGTCTGTTTAGTAGCACACTTTATGGCTGACGTAAATCAGTTGCTTTATAACTTTTATGTGAACTCTTCTACGGTCGATGATTGTGAAGTGGTCAGTAACAGACGTACGAAGTTCCATTAGCGAGTTTTGGACTCCGTCCAGACCAGACGGGGACATTGAGAGGCTACATGGTAGACGCGAGAGTAGATACTATCTTACAATGTATACCATTTCCAGTCGTGATGTTGTTGAATTATTATGTCTTTGGTGTCGTGTTCTATGTTTGAAAAATGTAAGACAGTTGTGACTTTTTGTGCTTTAATAAATGAGTGAAACCGATTTTATACAACAAATGAAGTGGCAAAGAATAGTTAATTTATCTGTCAGATAGAATAGTAAACCTATAAATCGGAGTATATAAAAATCCAGTATCATTGCATCCGAAACAACTCAATCGTTCTTCATTAAAGTTGGCATTTATTTATAATTTGGTTCAAGTTAATAATAGAATAATTTATATTACGATTAATGGACTCAATATTTTTTAATTATAAATTACATGATTGTCAATGTTGATTATTGTTATTAAGTGTAAGTTTCATCAGTCTCGAACAGGTGGCACTTTAAATTAGTTTGTTGACAAAGAACATTAGTACCGACTGTTATAGATATCCCATAGAGGGCGCCACGTATTCATTTTGAATTTCTTTTTCAATAACTGAGCCACGTGGCCGGATTAACTAGTAAATAATATAAACGGATTAGCAAAGCAAACAGTGAATCTCAAGGTTATTAGGATAAATTACGTTAAATCAGAATGATGTCAGCAGTCTCACAGTGTTCTATTGATGAGTTATGGTTATGTATTAATTAACTGACTCAACTTCGTCTACATAGTTTCTTATCTTAACAATATATTTTATTTAAAGAGAAAAAAACATAAACAAAAAACCGCTTGCCCCATTTTTCCGAGGTCAGAAAACAGACGTCACTTAATCCATATTCCATATAAAAATTGTAAATACTGACAATTAGAACTAATATAAAAAATGGTGGAAATTTATTCATTAGCTTTTAAGGGATACGCGTAAAATGACATACTTCTATTATTTTTTTTATCACTACATATATCAAAATCAAGTCCTCTACCACCTCTGTCTGTCTATCCGCGATAAACTCAAAAACGGATTTTCACGCGATTTTCATCAGTGGATAAAGTGTATCACGAGGAAGGTTTAGGTGTATAATCTTTCAATTTTTTATTATCAGGGTGCGGGCAACGTTCACGAGGTCCAATAGTATAATAATAAATAACAAATGTATGTCTGTACAGAGGTATATCGCCAATGAAACGAATGAGAAAGTAATTCAAATATATACAGTGAAAATCCATTGTGATTTTTCCAGAAAGGATTACGATTCTAAATTATTTATCACGATCTGACCTAATAGACCGTTCTGCGTATTTTATATTCATATGAGATCCCTCACACAAACTGATGGGAAACCGGGGACATCGAATTAAAATTTACTGTCCCTCTTCATTCACAACGAGTCGACCGCAAATTAGAAGATTCAAAGTTTGTCCATTGAATAGACTGTATGTGGAAAATGCTATACTATGAAATATTTTTAACATTTGATGGTTCCGTCAATATATTTCTGTCTTATTTCTGATAATATTTTGCTAAAGTGATTCTCGGTTAATTATATTCTATATGAGATATCTTATTTAGGAATTAAAATGTATTCTTTTTCCTTTTTTTATTAGTGACTGCCTTCTGCCCGCAGTTTCACTCGCATTAGGGTAGAGATCAGCAGAAATTGATGTTTCTTTTAATCGACAGATTGGTAATACATGACCACAAAGCGTATTTTCACTTTTTGATACAGGATTATTTGTCAAAGCGGAAACAAGTGCAGTTTTTAAAATAATACCACTTGGACCATCCTTTGCTCTTTCAGAAACATGAATACGAATAGCATGTGTTCTGCCAAGAAAGTGCCGGGAATATTGAAAGTAATAGCATATGCTTTAATATAATCTAAGGTAATAGTAACAGTTTTTTTCATATAACTTAATCTCCGAGAACAGCATACTTTTCTGACTTAAAACTATACTATACCCATTACTATAGCTATATACTACATACATACTGGCGTATGCTAGACAATATGTATTCAAAATTTTGTGATGATATATTAGATAGTTACGGAGTCAAAGCGTATCAAGTAAAGAAACTTATTTTCACACGTATAATACTAACGTGCCCGATGGGCATTGTCCCGCCTTCATAATAAAAAAACCTTGACAAATTATACACTTAAACATTCTTAGTAAATCACTTAATCTACCGATGAAAACCGAATGAAAATGCGTTCATTTTGATTTTAGCGCGATCAAACAGACAGACGTAGTAGAGGACTTTGCTTTATAATATGTAATGATGATGATTACTCCGACCGATTTCGGCCATGGCGACCACTTTGACCACTAATTAGAGAAATGACGCTGGTGAGCTCGAAGATGGCTTATGTAGCTTATCTACGCGATGAAACTCCGTGCACAATTAGGGCACGTTAGTAGACCGTTCACATAATTATATGTTATGGCAGCAGGTGGTCGAGCGTTTAACTCGTTGCGTTTCGTATCAAGGTCAGCTTTACGCTGAGCCTTAAACTCGCATACTTGATTGTTCACCATCCTGCGCCATTCTAACGGCTGTGCTGCCAAACGTTCCCAATGAGAAGACTCTTTGTTGCATTCCGTCATATGTCGCTTTTGGACATCTTTGACTATGTAATGATTGGTTAAGATTAGATTTTATACAGAAATCATAATTAATAAATAAATTAGATATTTACTTTAAGTATGATAAATGACCGCAATATGATTTGAATTTGGAAACTGTACAAAATATTAAGGGTTTTATAGTTCATTTTTCAATGTATGGAACCATAAAAAAGTTGCTTTGACTTATTCGCCAATGCCGCAGTTTGAATTGCATTCGAATTTTATTATATTTATTTTTTCATTCGTTTTGTGAAAAATATGACGGGCGAAATATTTGGCAACCTTTCCGATTTAAAAGGATCGAGCTATATATACCTCATACACCTTTGACGGTTTTATATACAATTAGAATGGAATTTTTTCACAACAAATAAGTTTTTCAATAGCTACTAAAAAGATTGCCGGTTTAGAAACATACAAGGAAATGTGTCTAATGTCTGATGTCTGATGTATCGCAGCTTATTTATACACCGTAACTGTTTAAAAAGTGAAAAACTTTAATCGTGTGATAGTTCATAGTCGTTAACATATAAAATAATGAAATCAAAACAAATACTAATAAACAACAAAGAGAAAAATAGTTAAAGTTTGTTCTAAGACTTTCAAAAGTATGGAAGTCTAAATAAACCTAGGTTGAATAACCGGTTACAAAACCTGTGAGTGGCGTCCCGGAGTTTATAACCTTCGATAATAAAACGGACAATAAACCCTACTGTTCGTTCAAACTTCAAAAAATTATCCTTTGTCAGTTGGTTTGCTTTACATTCACTCCATTTTTACTACACCCGACGGTCATTGACACTGTGCTTTAACATAGACGAGTAGAGGATCGACTATAATTTTAGTATTTTTTAGACGATTAGGTCAAATATTAAGTACATATTTTTTATTGATTTAGAACGAGTATCAAGTACTGTGTATCCTATAAAAATATTGCTAACGAGTAACCAGTCACCCCGTATATCAATAAATAAATTACTATAAAGATTAATAATAAATAAATCTCAGGAGAAACTTTATTTATGGTCACTGTAAAAGATTGAGTGCAGAGTTTATCACCTCTTTTAAAATAAACACTGACCTCTGGTGACCCCTAGACGAATTAAATAAATGAATTAGTCAGCTTTTTAGTAATTACTGATATATTTTAGTAGAGTTGATAGTTACTCACTTATCATACAATTTATTTACCCAATGTATAAGGATATAGTAAATACAAATATAAAAGCAATGTAATTTACCACAATGTGTTTGTTTGTCTCAACCTATCGCATTACAGAACTACAGACGAATGCATTGTCCAACTTACAATCACGATTGAAACTTGTTGTTTTTGAATTATACATGAGGTACTCACGACTTCGAGTCCGGCATCCATTTTATACTGGCCTTGGGTTTACTTGAAAATATTAATAGCGCGGTTTCGACTGTATACTGGTGAGGTGGAAGCTTATGTTTACGATGGTGGCGAAAGTTTGACAAATAGCTCGCGCTGCAATTCAGTACGATAAGCCGATATGTCCCTTTTGGCGTGAGAGATAGTTTTCGTATCTCGAATAGTTTCCGTTTTGTCCACTTGGGAGTGATTTATGCTATAGTTTGTTCTGTTACATACATTTTGTTTTATGATGAACAATATCGTTTATATTCCTTGTTTGTAAAGTAATTTGTTCAACGAGGTCATTGAACTTTAGTTAACGTAAATATTTCTAATGTATAATACAGTTTCTTAGTTTTTACTCTTATATAATTATACTAGCTGTGTCCGCGACTCCGTTCGTGTGAAACCTAATTGGAGAAAAGTGATTAATAAATTTATCTGAATACATTAACTTCACTTACTTATCTATCGTCTTTAAGTCGCATCAACATTAAAATTACAATAACTTTTGATACAGTGAATACATTTTAAAGAAACCAAGACTAAATGTTACTCGCGGATATGCATGATGATTGTTTTGCTGAGATTTTATTAACTTTAGCAATGATGCGTGTTCATACAAATAGACAGACAGATAAACAGACATCCCTAAAAATGACTAAAATGTATTTTATTACTTATTCCAAGACACCTGGATTTTTTTTTTCAGAAAAATCTAAAAAGTTTAGACAGTCGTTAGATTTATTATATGTATAGAAGAAGAGTATGTATAGATAGAAGAAGATAGTTATGAGCACTTCCGTACGCAGCTGTATTCCTATTATGATATAATAATTGGATCTTAAATTAAGTAACAATATTTTAAGTTTATAGTAATTTGGTCGTTAAAAATAAAATATTTACTGATACCCCCGAAAAACGACACGTGTTGCAAGACGAAACTGTTTAGTAAAATCTTGTTTCTGCTAAAACTTATTAAATTCATGTGCTACTGTTATTTTAATTCTTTCCAGAGAGTTTTTCTACCATTTCAAAACGTATCTACTATATTATTTCTCATCCGCTTCGCATATACATAATAACCATATTATGTTAGCCAAAATGTGACCAATATTACGCTATAGAGACTCAGATAAAGCAATTTTATGAATCTAAATAAATAAAAAGCAATTGGCGAATGTATGTAAGCACATTACTACAGACCGGCTGCAACTATTTGGTTAACCTATCTGTTGTGTTTATAATTGTCAGGACGAGGTTTGTATAACGGAACATGGCCGCAATAACAACGGCGACCGGCGATGGATAACCTGTCTCTCGGTGGTTGCTGATATTTTTGGATTGTACTATGCTTACCATCAGGCTTAGTGCAGTCACTTTGTCGTGTTACAATAAAAAAAAAACATGTTAAAAAATAATATGGACAAGTGAAAAGTTCAAGTTAAAAAACCTCAATACAAAAAAGTGAGAAAGTGATTGAAATAGAAGATAGTAAGGAGATCTTCCCAAAAATATTGAGATTTTTTTTTTTTTTTATTTATTTATTGTAGCACGGCAAAATGACTGCACTATGCCTGATGGTAAGCACAGTGCAATCCAAAAATAATAGCGACCACCGATTGACACACTATCCATCGCCGGTCGTCACTATCATGCCGGCCTGCAAAAAGCTAGATATGCACAGGCTGATCCCGAATCGCGACCCGCAGAAGCGAATCACTATTACGGGCTTTTTCACCATATACATGGTGGTTGCGACACAGTTGGGCTGTAAGACCCTACCACCCCGCTTTCGCCATTGCCTCGTTCGTTATTCAGCAGGGTGCACCACGTGCAGGTGAGGTTGGCTTGGGTGTCTCAAGTCTTATGATGTTATTTGACACCCCTTACACCCCAAAACAGACAGAGTGACGTTCAGTTGTTATTATATTTCGTTAAAGGGAGAATTTAGTCCCATTTTCTTCGTTAATATAGTCCTACGAAGCCGAGACGGCAGCTCGTAAAAAATATAAACCATGGCAAACTAAAATACAGGGTTGTACTCTAAAAAAGACATAATAATCTACTAATATTTTTATGAGAAATAATTTATACTATATACGAAAACGCAAACAAAACGGTTCTCTCAAAATATTTTATCCTTAAACTTTCTCCGAGCTATAAAAGCCGAAATGTGCAACGCGTACAGAATTTAGCATAAATAACAGGTAGGTAGTTGTTGCGTACTATAAAAGCGGGTAGAAATTAGAATAGAGGATGCCCGTTAACTTTGGTAGGTGCCCGGTAATGGACTAAGTTGCCACGGGCCGGCTTTGTATAGTCCCAAAATACGGCTTAATTATCCAAGCGGTGGCAACCCTAATTGTGTCACATGTTTGACGATGTGAGAAAGGACAGCTCGCACCCATTAAAACAATTTATTTTGTTAAAATCGTGATTTAAGACAAACAGTATATATTTGTATATAAATTATTATTAATAAAACGATTACAGTGTTATTTCAAAAAAGTTAAATACGTATTGAATACTTGCTTTAAAAGGGTTTCGTATTATGCACTGCACTCACTGAATGTTTGCCATTTTCTATTTTTGTTTTGTTTTGGTTAGGTTAGGTTAGACTTGCGAAAAAGGATAACGCGATCTTGCCTCGGACGAGCATGGTGCATTTAATACGAAAGCAGGTATTCAATACGTACTTAACTTTTTTGTAATAACACCGTATATGTTTATTAATATTAAATTATATCTATATGAATATAAATACACGCCCAGTCCACGTATATGAATAAATTCATAAGAAAGTGATTTCATGCGCTTTAACATACTATGTATTGATGTGGTTGTGTTAGCAATATTAGTATTGAACCAGCCATTGTTCCGGATACGTATAGGACTAATCTATATGAATAAAGATCTACGTTTATTCTGTATATTTAAGCACCTTTTATATTTTACAGGTTACACTTACTATATTAAGTTTCATTAGATTTTGAACATATTTTTTAATACACTATAAGAGTGATCAGATTTATGGTAATGGGTTATGATAAATCTTCTTTTTCTTATCATTATCCTACTTAAGTAGGGTTGCCACAATTTTCCTTTTCCACTCTTTCTAGTCAGATGCCACCTCAGTATTCACATCATTTATAAGCAAATTATTTTTCACACAATTCATCCATATCTTTTTCGGTCTTCCTTTACTATATTTGTCCAATTAAGACAACTAACTATAAGAGTGATCACTAAAATTTATAAGAATTAAAAATATAAAAATATTCAAAAATGTTGTTCAGTTACAAAAGAAATAAATTAAATTTGGTTTTTGACTAGACGCTTGGCAGACGATACATTACTTTTCAAAGAATTATTTGCCTACATACCCAGCTTCCCTCCCCAACCCTCTCATCTCCACCCTCGCTCCCTTTCTTCTAAATAAAAGTTGGCAACGCACTTTCGACTCCCCAGGTGTTGTTAGTGTCTATGGACGGTAGTGATCACTTAACATCACTCAACCACGTGTTCGTTTGCCTGCTATGACATAAAAAATACATTTTTCTATATGAATAACCAGAACAAATTAAAATATAATTTCTTTTAAAATAAAAGACAAACCATAAAAATAAACACAGATAAAGTATGTAATTTTCAGGAAAAAATACAACCATTTTTAATGAGACATCCGCTGGTAAACAGATCTACATTTATCGCTATAACATTATTGAACATATCGACAAAGGCTAAATAACTGCCATAGCAAATCACATCTACTCTATTTCAAGCCCTGTTTGAATTCAATCTGTACGTTGTGATGTGACCCAATTAGCGGTGCGTATTCCGAGCTATCACAGACATATCGACTACTATTTGTCTATACTCGAATGAACATATAATTCTCGCCAATATTTTTGAAGTGCAAACTTCTTTAGAGGCATTGCGTGGCATTTTTGGCACGATTTGTTGTGTGTGTTGTGCTTGCACGGCTTGTATTACACTAGCGACGCATAGGCTTGCGGACGACACCCTAGTCGTAGCCCTGGGGGGCGAATGGAGGGAGGTGGAGCACCTGGCCACGATGGCCACAACCCTCATGGTCAGGCGCATAAGGAGGTTGGGCCTCAGGGTGGCCCTCGAGAAGACCGAGGCTATACTTTTTCATGGGCCTCGGCGGGGGCCACCACCTGAGGCCCACATAATGGTGGAGGGCGTCCGGATCAGGGTGGGGGCCCAAATGAAATACTTGGGCCTCACCCTGGACGGGCGCTGGCGTTTCGAACCCCATTTTTCGGGACTCGGACCGTAAATTACTGGGGTGGCGGCGGCACTCGGCTGGTTGCTCCCCAATGTAGGGGGGCCGGGTGCCGGGTGCCGTCGACTCTATATGGGAGTCGTGCGGGCGATGGCAACCTACGGGGCACCGGTGTGGGCATGCTCTCGGTGCCGATAACGTGCGCACGCTGCGTAATGCGCAGCGCACAGTGGCACTGAGGGCGATCCGGGCGTACCGCACGGTGTCCTCGGCGGCGGCCTTTACGCTCGCCGGCTCCCTTCCTTGGGAGTTGGAGGCAGGGGTTTTCGCCGCCGTGTACATACACGGCGGCGAGGAAACGTAGTGGGGAACCACCGGCTCCCAGGGAGATAGAAGTCAGGAGGCATGAGTTGCGGGAGGGTACAATTAGGAGGTGGATGCAGGACCTGGCGGACGCGCGCTTTGGGACGTACACCGTTGACGCCGTCCGCCCGGTCCTACTGGATTTGATTAATAGGGAGTGGGGCTCCCTGACGTTCAGGCTGGTGCAGGTACCGACCGGACACGGTTGTTTCGGGTGGTACCTGCACCGGATCGCTCGCAGAGAGCCGACCACCGCCTGTCACGAGTGCGGTCCTGAGGAAGATACCGCGCAGCACACGCTTTCCGAGTGTGTTGCGTGGGAGGGACAGCGCCGCGCTCTAACGGCGGCGGTAGGAAGGAATTTGTCGCTGCCGAGTGTGGTCTCCGCCATGCTCGGCAGCGAACAGGCGTGGCAAGCAATGGCCTCCTTCTGCGAGGAGGTCATCTCGCAGAAAGAGGCAGCGGAGAGGGCCCGCGAGGTGGATCCTCTGAGTGGCTGTCTCCGCCAACAGAGGACCGGCAGGAGGAGGCGGCGCTTTGCCCAACTCCTCCTGTCACTGTAGCCGGACCTGAGGGGATGGGCCGGGGGGCTCATCTCCTCATTGCACAGGTCCGGCGGGCGAGGGGAGGCAGCTAGTGTGTACCCAGTCTGCCTCTCTATAGGTAGGAGCCCGGCGGCCACCTTCCGCCGGGCGGACCGTTGGGGCGGCTATACAAGGTTGAGTAGCAAGTACGATCCCTTGCCGCCCCAACAATTACGGTCTGACGGTACACCGTGGGGTTTTAGTCCGTGCGAGCCGGACATAACCCACCCTCTCCCCCGGGTGGGTGGGTATCCATAAGGGATTTCCCCACGTTAAAAAAAAAAAAAGCGACGCATAGGCTTATGTACGTGAAGTCCGGTGAAGCTGATAAGACCTTACTAGGTCAATAGCGTAGTCAGTTCGAGAAAAAAACAAACTTGTATACGTCTAATATTGTTGTTTTATATTGAGATTGTGTGGCCCAAAATACGTTTTATTCGTTAATAAACTATATTAAAATGTGTATAATTATTGTTCGGAGAACTAATAGATATGAATACTAGACTAATTTCAATAAAATATGAAATTCAATTAATTCATACTATAATTTTATTTTATTTTAATTTACATTCAAGTAATTCATTTCATTGTTTTGCATTTTCACTTCTTTCGGCAGTCCTTATGACTACCTCAATTTTTTGCTGTTCTGATTAATGTCTTAATTTTGGGCTTGCACTTAATATAATCAAGAGTTTAATAGAAAACAAGTTTAAAATATCATTATATTAATCTAAAATTGATCCTTAAGTTATCTTGGTTGAATACATATAATATAATACAAATTTATAGTGTATCTATATTCAGCGCGGCCAAAAAGTTTGACGCGGACTGTGGAATAATTGGGTTATATAAATTTATTACGCATATGCTATATTTTTAACTGTCGATCACATCATATCCTTTTCTTATTTGAAAATTTAAAAAAAAACCAAAGCCAAAGTATATAAACTCTGTGTAAATGCCATGACACACCCTTTTGCGTTTGGAATATGAAATACAAGATTAAAACCGTTGTATAAAACGTTTTGATATTCCTAAAATGGCTTATTTTAAAATTTTGAATAAAACACTTTTGATGATAACGTTTTTGCCACCGTCGAGTTAAAAATCTGTTACATATTCCCTATATGTGTATTTTAGCAGTTGAACTTAAGAGCCAGTAAACGTTAAAACTCATAAAGTATACAGAAACATCGAGACACGATTCAGTAAAAATTCAAAGGTAAAATTATATAAGTATAAAATAAAAATTACATGACATTATGCAGCTTACATAAGCACAAGCACACAACTTACACAAGCATACGGCTTAATCAAATGCCATTTAGTCTAGATTCTATTTATTTCGTACTCGCACAGATAAAAGGCAAATAGATTCATTATTAGAAAATTACATGACAGTGACAATTGTAGGTAGTGCTATAGTCGCAGTTCACCTGAGGATTATTTCTTTTTATCATCCTTTGTATCTCCTATAATGCCTAGAACTCCGCTCTCATGTACCATGGCTCTCGTACGGACCTACGGACTTTAGATGGATGATGTCATTACTCGAAAGATTCGACAAAGTTCGAGATATTCTATTTTTAAAACCCCTTTGTTTTTTATTCCCGTGACCAATGGGTTGTTTATTTATAAGAGCAACTTCTCATATAGGGTGTAAGGAATAATGTAAAGATCTCGATAGCAACAGTTGGTTATGTAGTAGGAACCGCACTTGATCGACATTGCACGCATCAACCAGCATGACACTCGTCACGCGACTCTATTTGGAGAAATGAATTCAGAACGCATACGTAGGTCTAACTACGTATAAGCTAGCAATAAAAAATTACACTATTTCATACAAATTAATTATTATTAATTGGTATCATAATTATTTTTTATTAAAAAAATTAATAAAAGCCTTATTTTATTATTTAATGGCAATGTGTATTATTTCGAATTTTCCTAACATCTTATAAAAACCTAAAGTATCACTTAACATATGATCTAATAGTATATATAATAAAAATTACCAAATTACAGACTAAGGTTCTGACAAAAGTCTAGTACTTCAGTAATGATGGATTTCCGCAGAGCGACGCCTTCTTCAAACATAATTAAATAGTATTTTTTGTTATTAAATAGGAACAGTCGTTGCGATCTAATCTACTTTTGTTTTATTATAAAAAATAGCACCATATATTAATTTAAGATTATACCACATCATTTGTTTAAGGCACTTACAGTGTTATTACAAAAAAGTTAAATACATATTAAAAACTTGCTTTAAAAAGTTACATCTTAAATGCACCGCGCTCACTGAATGTTCACCATCTTGCTCTTTTGTCTCGCTTTGGTTAGGTCAGGTTAGACTTGCGAAAAAAGGATAACGCGAACTTGCCTCAGGTGAGCGCGGTGTATTTAGTATGAAACCTTTTTAGAGCAAGTATTTAATACGTATTTAACTTTTTTGTAATAACACCGTAACGGTTTAAACGCACGCTGTGATAGTTGTCAGACAACAAAACTTTTTCCAACTTACCTAATATCTTCTTCTTTTTCTTGTTTTGGCTCCGCAGAAGCACTTGCCAGTGTCAAATTCTTTGAATGGATAGTACAATAATATTACAAGCGTCGTGTGAATAAATTTCAATATTCAGTGTCAATGTTTTCTTTCAATGGATAGTACAATAATATTACAAGCGTCGTGTGAATAAATTTCAATATTCTAACAAGACGGTGGATCCCTTGTTAGAACCTTCCTGGGAGTTTTTGTGGCATCTCAGAATTTCATGTTTCGTGGTATTATTTTCCATTCACTTCAGAATAAACTAACTATATTACGTAAAACACCACCAAATTTATAAAATATAGAGTCAAATAAACACGAGATTAACTAAGATCCCGCCAAATAATATCTTTATTAGTGTTTTTCTTCAGTTTCAACATCTTAATAAATTACAGCATATTTGTTATTCTGGTGTATAAAGCTATCGTAAATTATACTACAAATGCGAAAGTGAGTTTGTTTGTTTATTACGCTCTTTTTAAGCGAATAGTTCTTTAGCACTTCTGTAATTAGAATCACGATAAAAGACAAAACAACAATAAAATAAGACAAATATTTAAGGTACTTCTCATTGTACTGTTCTACCTAATAGTTGCTCTAGTACAAGCTTGGTACCTGTATATGTTGATATGGGCGTGTGTGTGCCTACGTAATACGAAGTCTTGAGGAATCGCGTCATGACCAGTATAGCTGTTATATTGTTCACGCGTATCATTTATATGAATATCTTATAATATTTTAAAAGTTGGTTTCCTACTGCGTATAAACTACTACACACATGTTTTTTTTTAATTACATAGTGCTTGTTATTAGGTACAGTGTATGGATTTTTTGTACGTGGTAGATCCACGCCGAAGCTATTACTGGTTTCAGCATGAATGGGTCGGTTCGCCCGAGGTAGTATCACCCGACCCACAGAAACACAGGCGTGAAGTAACAGAGCTTGCATTGTTGCGTTTCGTTTATCGCCTCCCCTCGCTCCTTCCCTCTTCCCTCGCCACACCCTCCTCTCCGTCCCACATATCCCTTCCCCAAACACAGACTGACAACGCACTTGCGACTCCCCTGATGTGCAAGTGTGTGTTGCATGTGTTTATGGGCGGAGGAGATCACTTAACATTAGGTCACTTATGTGCTCGTTTCCCGCGTATGACATGAAAAAAAGGATTTTGTCGTGTTTGGATAAAAAATGTTTAACAGAATTGTTACTTTAGGCTAATAGTTAAATTATTAATGCAGTCACTTAATTGCGAAGCACACATAAACCGACACTTATCTTGGCAAATTAATTAACAGTCCTTCAACTTAACGTAAGAAGCTACGTGACTGCACATACGATGCCAGTGTTAACAGATATGTACTCCCATATTAATTCTGTGTTGTTGCAAGTAATACAATATTGTACTAATAACTTTTAAATTATGCTATCATCATACTAAATGAAGAAATAAACAATTTAAGAATACTAAATGAGATTCGTTCGTGATAAAAATTGAGCTCTCTCATTGTTCATTATAATTTTTGGATAAATGCGAAAATACGATTCCACACAAGATCATTTGATTGCAAATTAAGCTAAACATAAAAGAAGGGGGTCTAACTATTACACGCGATTGAATTGACACTTTTAAAATACTTTTGATTTTATCAATTATAAACAAATCAACCAAAATATTGAAGGAAATAATAATAAGAATATTAAATTTTATTATGATAAAAATCATACAATAGAATTCATAATGTATATACCGTTATTCATCGTCTATAGTGCCATCTATCAGCTAATTTGGAGCTTAAAATAAAATAAAGAAAAATACGAATAAATTACTATGATAAGTAACCAATTAAATTAATTGTAATTTAATAGAACTTTTTGTTATGTTTAATTATTATGTAACCGGATGGTACAGATACGTAACGCCATATTGCTGTAACTGACTTCCGTTGCATTGTCGTCCAGTTACCTTCGAGACACTCCTAAAGTTTATAGTTTGGTGAAGCTGTGAAGACCATTCCAGGTCAACAGAGATTTCATTTCGAAAAAAAGAACGCTTCTAAAGAAGTTTTACTTCAAAAAGTAGTACAATTGAGTGCTATTGAGTATATTTAATTTTCGTTTTTACAGATCAAAATAAATTTCTATAGACGCAAACGACATTGGATTTACCTATAAATATAATAATATTATTTTCTACATAATATATCTGTTATATCTTAAATATAATTGAATGTATACTATATACATATAGATACATAATATAGATATTGTAAACACCACCACTTTGTGAACAGTTAAATAACATTGTGACCACTAATTATATTGCGTGTCATAAACTGTTGGCTGTTAATAAAAGTTTCATCCCCTTAATTACAACACAGTTAAATCCACAAAGTTATTGCAAATATGCAATATGAAAGATGTGACATATCGTCTTTTTTATACATTTATTAACTTTTACTCAATATAAAAGTCTACAATTGATATTATGACAGCCACATTATTTGATTTAGTTATTTTGAATACAATATTGAATCATTTCTGTTATTCTTTCTAGAACAATTTTCCATAAATTAAAATTGTTATACTGTTATGAACTGTTATAAATTAAAATTGTTATACTGTTATGAACTGTTATGAACTGTTGATTAACCTTCAAGAGCGTCCTTTTAATGTTGTTAATTGAACCTAGATGTAATTTTCTTAGTTTTAAAGTATCGTTCCCATACTTTTAAAAGTTTTAGAAGAAAATGCAACTAAGGTTCTCTTTGTTATTTATTAGTATTTATTTTAATATTATATTTTTATATGTTAAAGTGACTATGAACTACCAAAGGATTAAAGGGTGTTAAACTTTATACAGTCACCTGGTATAAATACTTCTTATTTACAATTAAATAACAAGCACTTGTCCAATTTCATTTTTCTTGTTTCTCGTGTTTATTACCTTATTTGTAATTCCAATAATCAATTAACCGAGAGATTTCAGTATAGATAATGAAGAGCTTAAATAACCAGAGTTATTAAATTTCTAGTCCATGTATCTAAAGACCAAAATATATAAAATTTTATAGGCATATTGAGAAATGTATCTCCTCTAAAATTTAAGCGTCGTATCTGCAATCTTTGATCTTATTACTACAGCTGGTTAGTCCAACGAAAACTTATGCTGAAAGGTCACTAAGTCCCATTTACGTCGGTCCCTATTATCCCTTCCGAACATATTACCATTATTGGGAGGGCCTTAATGGGAATCACCTCCCATAGTGGTCGGGTCGATAAGTTATTACTATTAATATGAAATGGAAGAGGTCGTGATTCCTTTTTATTGCGTACGTTACTCGCTAGGGTTGCGTGCTTATTGGATATTAAACATAGTTTGATATTAATAAAAGTTATATTATTTTATGTACATCTTATTATAAGTTATTACTATTAATAAGATAAAACAAACAACATCTGTGTCCTTTTTTTATAATCTATACTAATACTAGCGGGTCCGGCGGACGTTGTCCCACCCTGATTCGCCGCAGTGTCACCTATCGGGTCCTACTGTGATTCTATACCATTCTCAGATCAGCTGGAGCACATAATTTCTTCAAAATCTATCCAGCAGTTTAGGAGTTCACTGACATACAAATGTACAGAAGAAAATTATATATAAAAAAATTACAAAAAAAATAAACCGACTTCAAGCTCAAAAACCCATGAGGCACTAAAAAGCGAAAAATAAATTGATTATTAAATTAACCAAATCAAATAATAAATATAAATATTTGCGCTGCCTAGTGATATATTGGAAATCGATGCCAACTGAAATTC
This sequence comes from Antheraea mylitta, assembly GCA_014332785.1. Lineage (NCBI taxonomy): Eukaryota > Metazoa > Arthropoda > Insecta > Lepidoptera > Saturniidae > Antheraea > Antheraea mylitta. Next base: position 7,592,940 of record JACEII010000025.1, on the reverse strand, counting down.
ATATCATCTACATAGATATAAAGTTTAGGCTCACTCTCGCGTCTCGCGATGTATATTCATATAATATAATATACTTTTGTAACTGTAACAAATTTTAAAATATCGGTTGACATTGACTTTTTATGGGACTACTCTTGAGCATAGCTGATTCAAATAAAAAAAGAATCATTAGAATCGGTTCACAATTGACGCAGATATCGATTAACATACATTAAAAAAAAAACTCATATAACCGAATATAGTAACCTCCTGCTTTTTCGAAGTCGGTTAAAAAAGATTATGATGCTCGAGGGTTTCTTTGTTTGGTTGAACGCGCTAATTTCAGGAACTACTGGTCTGATTTGAAAAAATATTTCAGTGTTAAATTACTCATTTATCGAGAAAGGTTATAGGCATATATACATATCATATGTATCATCACGTTGTGACTGATAGGAGCACCGATAAAGAATGTTTCAAAACCTTTTTTTCTTATGAAAGCTTCCGCTGTGTGTTAGCGTTAGCCCAAAGTAACTATTTCACGCAGACAGTATCGCGGGCAGAAGTTACACAGATAAATAAAGGTACTTCGTCCTGAACTACTGTTTAATAAGATTAATCTTAGACTTAATATTCAGCTAATCTAGTTTATATGCTAAAATATTCATGAAATTTTTTCATCCTTATAAAATAGATATATTTTTAAGATATTCAGTCTTAATTCATATTTTTACGCGTCTACGTTTCGTTTAATATTACTTTTAAATGAAATATTAGTAGTGTAATTCATATATTATTAACTAGGTAATTTATTATTCCTTTTAATTATTATTTTCAGGATTAATTACTAATGTTAAAGTTATAAGTTTTCTCATTAAAATAAATTTAAATGTATTCGTGTATAGAATTTTTTTAAGTAAACATAATTATTGAAATAATCATGTCTTTAAGTGAATTTTCAAATATCTCGCAACTTATATAGGCAATCAGTATATAGTATAAAATAAAACCCTCTACCGTGTCCGTCTGTCTGTCTATTCGCGATAAACTCAAATACTACTAATTGGATTTTCATGCGGTTTTCACTAGTGCTTATAGTGATTCATGAGGGCGGTTTTGATATATAGTTTGTTAATGATATTTTTATAATCAAGGCGGGACAATGGCTGCCCGTTCCGCTAGTATAACATAGAAAAAAGTCATCGTTTCACTTGCTAAATACATAGTATCTCTGTCAAGAGAGTCAAATCAAATCAAATAAAAAGTACTTTTTTCAGTTTAGGCCCTTATGAACGTTAAAAACTATCACCGGTTCGGAAACAACCCAGTCATCGAGAAGAACCGGCAAGAAACTCGATCTGGTTTATCTTTTTAACAAATATATATGATATTTAGACTATGACATGACACAGACGTTTTTAATTGATGCACGCAGATGAATCTCGAGAATCGAAGACTTTCTATCATCTTTTTTTTAATACACTCGTGTGATGCTGTGACCTGAAATTAGTTTATACATAAATTCAAGTGTCTTTCGTTGTTCGCACAAATTTCCGAAACCGCTAAACTGATTTTTATCAGGTTTTACTACACATAGAATACTTTTTAAAGCGTTAATTAGACATATAAATGTAATCATGTGTTTTTCAATAATTATTCAGTAATCGATTAATCGTTTATATGGTAGTAACAATAAAATTGGAAACAAAAAAAAACGAGATCTAAAAAAAAAAAAATTTTCATGGAACAACAAAAACATTGATTAAAAAAAAAAAAAACAAAGTCTCAGGCACTAACAAGTTTATATACAAAATTAAATAAGTGATATTCATATTCCACTAACAAACGGTTCGTCTCACGGGACTCAGTAGGTTTAATATGGTTTCCCTTTGGTACTAAAATCGTGTAGTGACACGAATAAGTATCCTTTTTCAAACAGGCACGCATTTAGGATGTATACGAAATATTTAAACTGTATATCTATACTTCTATACTAATATTATAAAGAGGTAAAGTTTGTGACGTTGTGATGTTGTAGGGGGTAGTTTCAGGAACTACAGGTACGATTTAAACAATTATTTGAGTGTTATATATGTTTTCGAGGAAGATGGGGAAAGGGGGAAGACGGGGAAGGGCTTTTGAGAGCTTCTGCTGCGTGTTAGCGTCAGCCTTTTTTTTCTTTTAACGTGGAGAGAAAATCCTCATGGACTATCAAAGCTCCCGCGAGGGAAGCCCGACTTGAGCCGCCCATCCCTACGTGCGAGTCACTCAGGGGTGGGCCGACAACGGCGACTCGAACCGGCTAAAACTCCACGACAACCTACGCCGCACTATGGGAGTGTCCCGGGTTTGCGTGAGCAAGCTCCGCGACATCCCCGGCGGGAGGCGTTCTTCACGCCACACCCGGCTGAGGCAGCCCGGTTGTAGGACTGCCTCCCAGCCCGCCGAGACCATGCAATGGGAGTCCAGGCCCCCCGACCATTTCTTCCTGGGTTCGGTCGACAGCGGAGAGGCCAAGCCACTCCGCCGCCACCCCGCGATGAATTTTTTTACCAAGGTTTACTCCTCCTCCGCCTGAACCACCCTGATGCTACCCTAGAGTAACTATTACTACGCGGACGAAGTCACAGGTAGGGGCTAGTAAAGTATAATATTACTAATAAAAAAAAAAAAAAACAAATATATGTCGGGGCAGCAATAAAATGGTATCCATGTAGGAGCATGACGTCACCCATAGTGACGTCATTGTTATTATTTGATCGATCAATCCACCAAGAACAATCAAATAAAGAAGCGATACAGAAACACAACACTGAATTTTGTTACGACGAATTATCCGTATTGTTGACGAGCCCAACTGTTTGAGCGGGATGCCCAGTATCTAGTTGTCGTTCGCCTTTATAGGGCATCAAGATAGATAAACAGCCGATACTTCCAACCAATGGAGTCTTACACCGGGGTAAATAATGAACAGCATATAACTACAACCAATAGCGTTTGAGGTCATTAGTAATACCCCCGTTATAGTCAATATGTATACATTTGGACAAACCTTCAGAAGGTTTAAGCGTATAATATCAAATCTTGTTTTTACATATTTGGGGTAACCCTAAAGAAGCATGATAAATATTATATTGACAAAATGTAATGTTTATGTTTACACACGGAAAATTAGACATAAACAATCCGTTTTCAATAACCTAACCTCTTGTTACCTATTCACTTCATGAAAATATTCTATGATACCTGAATTACGTATTTCGCAAGAGAAAACCGATGACAGAGATAAATAATTATATCTCACACTACCCTCTGCCCGCGACTTCGTTCGCGTGACTTAGATACACGAACACTAACACGCAACAGTTCTCAAAAGGAAAAAACATCCCGATTTTGAAACATTTTTCATCTGTGCTCCGCTCCTATTGATCTTGGCGTGATGATATATAGCCTATAACCATTCTCGATTACTGAGCTATATAAAAGTGAAAGAATTATTCAAATCGGACCAGTAGTTCCTTAGATTACCCCTTACAACGTCACAACTTCACAACGTCACAAACTCACAAACTTTACCTCTTTATAATATTAGTATAGATATTTTAGTCTAAGCCAAATTGTACACTTAAAAGCATAAAAAATATATTTTCTTCGCTGAGACTTATTAGTAGAGGGATATAGGTTGAAATTACCATTTTAATTGGATATTTAGGTACGTATGGTTATTGATTTTATTGTGTAGCTTCTGCCCTCGACTTCATCCGCGTGGAGTATTCACTCTGGGCTAACGCTAGCACGAAGCGGAAACTCTCTAAGGAAAAAAAAAAACGATTTTGAAACATTCTTCATGGGTCGGATTGGTCTATTGGTCTTAGCGTGATGATATATAGCTTATAACGTTTCTCAATAAATTAGCTACATAACACTGAAATAATTTTTCAAATCGGATTAGTAATTCCTTATGTTAGCGCGTTCAACAAAACAAAGAATCCCTTCAAACGAAATAAAAAATTCTAGTGAAATGATTAAAAATATTAAATAAACAAATCCTCTGATATATTTATTTCTCTTTGGGATCATAATTAATTTATCTATTTTCTTATTCAGTGCCTGTTGAAATTGGATATTCGACTAAATCTTAATGTTAGTAGGTAACTTGATCACCAATTTACTTTTAACTAACTAGTACCAGTGACTTTGTTTCCCTCAAATTGGTTTTATTGTCTTATCGAATTAATTTTATTTGGATTAGTTGTTAATTCTCTTTTATTTTTTAAGGGTAAATTGCTCCTTACTAGTATATGTCTACATCTCTTCATCGATTTTGAATCACCTCAGTAAATTTTACAGGTCGTATTGTATGTATGTAAATAAAAATTGTTATGGAACCTGGATAACATGTAGTCTAAAAGTCTTTTATCAACTAGTAAAAATATGTTTTCACACTTAAACTTATACGTTTGACCTAATGAGACCTGTAAATGAGAAAATAAGTTTATTTGTTTGCTACCTTTTACAATTGATCTACCGAACATTATGAAATTGAATACACGTTGTACGGAGGTATAGGAAAGGATTGAAGGTACCGTCCATTCAGAAATATACCGTTTCCGAGGTATAGTTCAAATTTAAATTAGCAGTAGGATCATCCGTCGGGTCACGGATGTTCCGGCGTGGTATATTGTGAATCATAGTTTAAAAAGGGCTATTAAAGATCAAAATGAAGCCACCATGTGTTAGTAGATACATCTTTATGAAAAGTATAGTACAGCACTAATATGTTTTATGTCTGTGGTAGATGAGTTTGCATAATAATGTTATTATAAGAACGGGTGTAACTATGGCATCTGGTAAAATATAATATGTGTGTATTTAAAAATAAAACAACTTAATTATAATAAAAGGTTTATATTTACATAAAGCATTCCCTATACCCTTCACCATGAAGGCAATAATCTCAGTAAAAATCCAACTTACAATAATAAGTAAAGTAATAACAATAATTTCTCACAATTATAACGATTGTTGGCATTAATAATAAATTATACCAAAGCAGAAAAATAGTCCGCACTAAAAGTCTGCAGAAAAAAAATCTAAATTAGCTTTAATGAAGCCGCCAGCAAACGCTAGTAGAACATAAAAAGAAAAAAACTTAAAACAAAAATTGTTATAAAAAAAAACAGAGATCACGTAGGAGGCGTTTAAGGGCGGAGGGGATGTGTCCTCCGGCCCTCATAGATTAACGTAACAGATGCGAAATAACATATAATTAGTTTTATCAGTGTGGGTATCGCTTGCGTTTTTTCCGAGTACGTTGATTCTTTGAAATGAATTTCCAACAACGGCGTTCCCGGGCAAATATAACCCACAAATCTTTAAGAAATGAATCTACGCTTTTATCAAAGACCGGCAATTCATTTGTGTTGCCTCTCGTGTCTCCGAGGTCAATGGGTGCTGCTGATCACTTAATATCAATTGACTCGCATGTTCATATGCATATAAACGAAAAAAAAGTAAATATATGTTCCCTAAGTTCTCTCCCCCTCCTTCAACCTAACGTATTATATTGGTTTTATTATAAACTTAATTAAGTAAGTACCAAGTCTGACATTTATCCAATATGTGTTTAGCCTTCGAATACCAGTGTTTTTTAGAGGAATCGTTTCTATATTTATAGTTTTTTTTTAATATCACAGGAGGTAAACGAACAGGTGCGTCACCTGATTCTAAGTGATCACCACCATCCCATAGACACACGCAACACTAGAGAAGTCGCAAGTGCCTTACCAGCTTGTGTTGGGGGAGAGGGGGCGAAGAAAGGAAAAGGAAAGGGGGAGGGTGAGGAGAGGAGGAGGGTGAGGAGAGGAGGAGACGATTATTAAATTAAATAAATAATCAGCATAAAAAGTATTATGTTCGCTAAATGCTGTTTCCATTAATCGCATGCCTGACGCGGTATGATAGATTGGTGTGAAATTTCCTTCTTTTATAAAAACACAAATTGACTGGGAAAAGTCGAACGGCATTATTTGTTACGAAAATAATGTTATTATATATTTCATTTCACTTTTGTTTAATAGGTTTAACGTTGCTGTCAATAGGGAAGTCAAAACATATGTACCAACTTACGATGCCCCCATTGAATATTTTTTTTAATCTTCGGAAGAAAAGGTTCATCCTACACTCACTTCTATACTATCAAATCTCACCATACTTGCACCAGAACTAACGGCCACTGTTTATTTTAGTGCCTCATAAAAAAAAACGCAACATAAACATCCGTGACGCGTTAATTTTATCAATAAGTTCAGTTCACTCTCCCTTCCCAGCCGTTATATTTTTTACCCCGGTCGGACATTAGCGACAATCCCACTTAAGCTTAATGAACAACTTCATTAATTTCAGCCCCTGCGATGTGACGGAACCTGGTCACAGTGAATTTCATTTCATTTTTATATTTCACTTTGTTGTTCCGGATAATGTATAATTACAAAGTTATTTTGTTTTATTTTTCACTCTACTTTAGGCTTCGTCATTTGAACGGCTATGCTATTTTACAAATGAAAGTAAATATAGTTTAAACCAAAACAATATGTATAACTCAATCTTAGAATTTCGTAGCATAAGGCTGGGTTAACCTACAAGCGAAACATTTATGATTAATTGTATATAGTGAAAACTGATGTTTACCCTGAAACCTTACATTCGCAACGTATGAGTAAATTAAAAAAAAAACAATTATATTCGTAAATAGTTTAATCTTTCTTTGCAACTTCAATAATAAATTGATTAACTGTTATTACGTTATCTGCGACAAACAACATTTCATTTTTTGGTGTATGAACCTGAAAAAGTAATACAAAGCACGAATAAGTAAAATGTTAGCACTGGAACTATAAAAATAAGGTAATTATAGATATAAGAAGTCGCAGAACAAACCTTTATGAAACTGTACAGCATACATTTTAAAACTTAAAATAAAACCACAAGAATCAATTACATGTGTTTTATACTCACAAATATCCTATCAAATTACATATAAAATAAATAAATATTTTATCATAAATTACTACATCTATTATAGTAATATTTATTGAATCGTTATGATTCGGTATAATACCGTAATATGTCGTATTTTACCATACAATAAAAATAAGCGGGTGAATAATAGTGTAATTTCTTTATAATTGCCTCTTTACTCCTTATACTAATAGAAGGAATTTATATTTAGTACATAGCATTTCATTTAATTTTAAAATAATTATATTGTGTTACCTGAGCTGTATTTTTATAGCGTGGTACCTTAAGAAAACTTTTGTAGGCTATTAGCGGACGGGCCCCGAACATGATTAAATTCCTTTATTTCTCGTGATCCATTCCTTCTTTTATGGCAAAGTATATTAATTTATTTGGGGAGGCATTATTAAATCTGACAGACTATTATAAGGAGGGCCATTGAATAGAAGAAAAATATTTTATCTTTTGTAAGTAAATAGGGAAATTAATTAAAGCTTCCATTGTTTGAAATTAAATAATTGTTGCCGTAATTTCTGTTTCACACATATTTTTATATAACATTTAGAGATATCATTACATGTTTTATATTTTTGAATAAATGTAACTGCACAGGAAATACATACTTAGATTAAAATAGGTTGTAATAAAACGCAACATGTAAATGAATTAAAAATATTTCTTGTTCTTATTTCAAAAATATAATAATAACATTATTTGTTAAACAGCAATTTATTTTCAAATGGAACGCATCCAAACGATTGTTCCAGTAATGTCCGTTTTTGAATAAAGTGTCGCTACCTTCAATATAATAAATCCATCCTCCGTTTTGCTGCGATTCAAACCCTAATTATAAAATTTTACAATAATTCTTAGATATTGATTATATACTTTAAATCATAATAATAGAGTATATACACTTGTAATATAAAATATAATGTGAATTTTTTCTAATGCTTAAGCGAAGATACCAAAAGCTACAGACTTAATGCAGCGAATTGAAGTGTTGAAATTGTAATTAAATTTAAATTTTTCAAGCTATTAAACTACCCCGGGACAATCCCTGAATGATTTATAGGTAATTTTGTGCGGGATGTACGTTGTGCTCTCTTTTGAATCAAACCTCCGTTTACCGCGAACAACTGCTCTATTAAATTATTATATTCAATTTGAAAATTGTTATGTTCGTGCATATATATTCTATTTAGATATAACACTAAAAATATTTTCGCAATATATTAGTAAACTAGGCCTGTGGAAGACAAAAACAATACACTTATAATTCGTCTATATTCTGCTTTATTATTGTCATAACTTTTTTTTTTCGAAATGACTACGCTATTGACCCAGCAAGGTCTTAACAGCTTCACCGGACTACTAAGGAGAGCGCTTAAGGCACTCAGCCGATTTTATTTTGGCAACCAGCTCAAGGGTGCGCGGCTCACCTCGGCTTGGCTGTTGCCTGTTGCATGCAAAATCGCGACCTATCTTAGCTAACCTTTTTTTACATGGGGAAATCCTAAACCCCATGGTGCCTCCATACACCTGTTAGCCGGGGAGCAGGAACTGCCTACGGCACTACCTCTGCTCACCCGGCATGTGTCAGCCCCTCGTAAGGGGCCCCTTCTGCGGCCTGAGGGGTCAAGGTGGAAGAACCCTCAGGGAGGGGCGGGTGTTATCTTAGCTAACCTAGCTTACTATTCATATATGTGTGAGTTGTTGAAACGTATATGTGTACCAAGCATACACGCCTTAACAACTCCTCCATATATTATCGGAAAATTGAGAGTTTTTCAGTCCGATAAGAGAAAAAAGTAAACCCTTCCACTTTAATGTGTAAGCGTGTAGGCGTGCACGTATGTGGGAGTGATCGTGTAGTGTTGTAGCAGTGATGTATATTTGTGTGTCACCGTATCGCGCAAGCAACGCACTCAAGGGCTCCCTACCGAGGGATCGACCCTAGGCTTGAGCCGCTGCCATGGGAGGCCTAATCGGGTGTGCGGGAGCGAAATTAACCCCCAGACCACGGCGGCGTGATCTGTGGTTACGCGGGCGTGGGCGTGAACACGTGAACACGCTCTGTTTAGAGGGACAGGCTGGTACTGATCGTTCGCTGACGTGATTAAATCAGGAGGGTCGGTAAATATTATTATTATTGTTATCTTCCAATACAATTACATCCAAAAGAAATCTGGTACTTAAGTCCTTGACCTGATAATAATTTGACACATCCGCCTGGAATTGTTAGATTGCTGCCCGTGTTACTGCAACAGAAGACGTTTCATTGGTTATTGAAACATTAAAAGGAGTTTTTGGCAGCAGTTCAGTCTGTCATGTAGTGGATTTTATATTTTATTCATAATCTTGTGTTACTTGACTCTATATTATATAAAGTTGGTGGTGTTTTATGTAATACTGTTAGTTTATTGAGCATAAGTGAAGTGAATGAAAAATAATACCACGGCTCATGAATTCTGGGATGCCACAAAAATTCCCAGGAAAGTTGTAACAAGAGAACCACCATCTTGTTATTACATTGAAATAAACACAAGACACTTTACTTGAATATCGACCTCCTGACTTATCCTGATAAAACATGGACAATCAGAACATTTTTTAATGATTATTCAAAGATTAAGGAGATAAGAAATGTCTGAAATATTATATAGAAGATTTGGCGCTTAAGCCTTTACAGTGACTTAGAAGAAAACGGACTAAAGAATACATAAGAACTATTCGTATTGACAACTTCAGAATTGGCAAAAGAAATGACTTGAAAATTAAGATAAAGAAGATGGTTAAAAATTTACGAAATATTACATAGAAGATTTGGCGCGTATGCCTTTATATTAACTTGAATATAGAATAAAACACTACAGAAAATACAAGAACCACATATATTGACAACTTCAGAATTGGCAGTATGGATTAATTCCTTCGCCTGTCCTAGTGGACGAATATTATTACTATTGAAACATTAAAAATTTGGTTGAACCTGTAGTGTACTGGCCATCAATAAATCTGTATAATCTCGATGGCCATGCTTGTGAAAGTATATGAACGTCGTGTGTGTTGGCGTCTCTTTTAAATAACTATTAAATATATTTGTGAGTATAAATATTACAGAACCCATTTGTTTTTGTATTATTATCCTTATGTAGCTATACCAACATTATCCCTTAATACAGACGGTCAACTATGCTTTTGTATTGATAATATTAATTAAGATACCTAATAATCATATTATTTAAGAAGCATATGAACATTTATTCTTAAAACGTATATGAATAATACTTCTTATTTCAACCCAATTGTACGTATGACTCGTATACATAATGAGCTTGCAAGCAAACACATTTCATTAGACATATTTGACCATCGGGCATTCAGATTAAATAAACCAATTAAACACATTTTATATCCATGATTGTTGAGATGCAACAACAGTTTCTATATTATATATTAATATTCATAATTAAAAAAAAATTTATATTAGCCATCCTGTTCTTTTTTTCCATGTGGTGATTTTAGTTATTATAAATGAGCTCATTTGAACTTTTCCGTTTATTCTTTTATATATAGTTTTTTTTTAATATTTAAACAATTATTATTTTCTTATTATTATTATGATTAGTGTAAGTTAAGTTTCTATGTGATAAAGCGTTTTAGGTCTTCAGTTTAGTTTACTTTTTTTTATTATTGCTATTGTATTATTATTTTTGATTGTCGACTGTTGCTTTATCCATGTGTAAATAAATAAATAAATATGATAGGTAATTTATTAATTGTCTATTTATATTTATACTATACTATTTATGCTTACTTATTTTATTAATTATTATATTAATCTTTTAATGATGCTGTACAATTATGAAGCTCAAAATTTAATTATCCTGAGCTTTATCAAATAACGCGTGTAATGACCGTCCGACCGCCACGGCGCATTTTCATTGCATGCTTCGCAGAGGCTATATTGAAATACGCAAGTAAAGTGTACAGTAGAAACGAAGTACATGATACACTACATACTACATAACATCAAAATATAATAGTTATATAAATTCGTGTTCACAGAGTTTAAACTTTAATATAATGTCCAAGTGTTCAAACTTATATAAAACCTTACCAGCATGCTATGTTTTCATTTGCGATGTTTCACGAATAAAATTATAATAACTCAATAGCTCTTTCCAGAGTTTTTGGCGGGATCTTAGTCTGTCATGTAGTGGATTTTATATTTTATTCATAATCTTGTGTTATTTGACTCTATATTTTGTAAATTTGGTGGTGTTTACGTAATATAGTTAGTTTATAGTGCATAAGTGAAGTGAATGGAAAATAATACCACGAAGCATGAAATTCTGAGATTCCACAAAAACTCCCAGGAAGGTTCTAACAAGGGATCCACCATCTTGTTAGAATATTGAAATAATCACTCGAAGCTTGTAATATTATTGTACTATCCATTGAAAGAAAACACTGACACTGGCAAGTGCTTCTGCGGAGCCAAAACAAGAAAAAGAAGAAGAAGCTTTTACTTTATAGTTCAATTTCCATATATTTGGATTAGAAATATTAAAACTTCCACTAAAAATATATATATTTCAAAACGATGGTAAAAAAAATTTCACCTAAAAATATCTTGACTTTGCTTACGGCTTCACGTACATTTTACTTATCCCTAGTGAAGGAGTTAAAACACAACAAACTCGTATTTGCATTTATAATATTAGTAAGAATCTACACAATATATACGCGTGTTTTTTGGACAAGAAAATAAAGACACTAAATTAACTTTTTAAACTAGGAGAAAACTTACTTAACGTGCATAATTATTGGAAAATTTTATCCACAGTTACACATGTAGAATGTATGGTTAGCGAGGTAATAAGCAATCTACAAAGATAAGTTTTTTTTTTACATTGAATAAGCTTAATCCTTACCCTCAATTTGAAAATGCCTGGGTAAAACTAAACTATTCAACTAGCGCTTCAAAATGACATTTGCGAGTGGTTCCTTAAATTATTGAAAAAGTGCACCTAAACTGTGAAATTAAAGACATAGTGAATCAGGACAGGCGACGGTTCAGTGAATCCTAGTAACCTATCATACCTTATCCTTGTTAAGCTATAGCAAACACCATTCAGTCTTATAATGATTAATAATCTATCGGAATCATTTCAATATATAACTATATAGTATCAAAAATTTCAAAAAAATAAAAACTATTTTCCCGTATTTAGCAAGATATGATATGACTATGTTAGTGACTTCAATAAACTTTTATAAAAAAAATGAGACTACCATTTAAGTAAAGATACTTTTTTTTACTGAATGTATGTAAGTAAATCATTTCAGAACGGCTGAATTATGAGGATATGTATCCACCACCACCCGGCGGAGTTTGTTGCTTAGATCGCTGATCTTGTAAACAAGCACTAGTCAACACTGGAACTAGGTGTTATTACGGTTTTCTGAATACTTTAACTGATTTTATTATTATTTTTCAACGCAGTTACGAAGAGGGCGGTTTGCAAGTTGAGAGGTTCAGACGTATGACGATTTTCGTAGAGGGCAGCGCTTGTGTTCGTGTAAAGTGCTTTCATGTAAATAATGGCCAAATGCATTCTATTTCGTTAATAAAACTTATATAAAAAAGAATCGTGCTAACATATATCTAATTAAAATACCGAAATAAAAACTTTTTAACCCAAAAAGTATCCATATAAACAGTGAGTGTATTAGTGAGACAGAAAACGGCAGGTAGATCTTAGAAAATATTAGCAACATTGACAAACTGACGATATATATTTTAATTGAAACACTATTTCCTAATAACCTAAAAAGAATTAGGCCACTTGGTCACAATAACTTAAAGTAGTAAATGCTAATTTTTTTTTATGTAAGTGAAAAAATATTCAGTAATTTATTGAAATATGCCGCCGGCGTGATTACACATCGTTGTATTAAAAATTAGCATCGAAACACGCGCTAAGCCGACGATTAAATAGTAAATAATAGGTTTTAAAAGTTACACTTTGTTGCAAATAACCCATAAACGCTACGTGTGTACCTGTGTTTTGGGGAATAGGGGAGGGAAAGGAGAGGAAAAAAGAAGGAGAAAGGGAGGGAAGAGGGGAAAGGGAACGTGGGCCTCCAGCGCTCTCACTTCCAGAACGAAACGCAACAATCCAAACACTATTACTTCACGTCGGGTTTCTATGAAATAGTGGTACTACCCTAGTCGAACCGATTCATTCATACTAAAACCAGTAATATCTTCAGTGTGACTCTACCACCTGATAAAATTTAATCTTATCTGTTTAGATATTTACATATATCCATTTTGTCTATTTTCAAAAACCGTTCTGACTTCTTTCATATATATCTATTAATACCTTCATACTTCCGCACAGAATTACAGAATTCTTTTTTTAGTAGTACAAAGTTGCAAACAGATATGGGTCGTCCCATAGGAAATCAAGAACATGTCAGAGACAACCTATTTTAGATTTCGTTCGAACTTTGTGGGAACGTTCTCTAAGTTTCCACAAACGAAAACACGCAGTGTTCTTTTTTTCGTTCGATTCACTTCCAGTCCACACAAAATAAAGCGATTTAAAAAGTTTTATTTTGGATTTTATGTGTTTAGCTTAAAAAAAAGCTGTTATCAAGGGCAGAGGGCTGATACACTGTATAAGGATTACCGAGTAGGCCCGAAATGTAAATGCCTATGTCGACGAGGTATTATGCTAGGCGGTATAATTGCTTAGACGGTTACTAACGCATCAGTTGTACTTTGTATAGAATTTCTTTGTACTTACTTGATTGCATTAACAGTAATTCAAGATTTTAAAAAATAAACACGACTCAAACCCTCATGGATATGTAGTATGTTATATTCCCATTTTGTGTAACACAATATTAATATGGTAGAACAATTAATTCAAATTATTATTAGTAATTAATAAGTAAAGTAGAAAGTTTTATTCTTTAGAGAGTTTACTTCATAGTTGTAAATTTAAATTAGAATATTTATGTATCATGCGACGGTGTAACACTTATTGTAAAGCAATAAACTATAATTAATTGTACATTAATTACAGAAATATCTATAAATCTAGCCAAGAAGATATATCTTGTTTAGCCTCTAATCTATCACTGAAACATACCTAGTTGGTAGGTAATGCTTTATTTGTCTAACTTTCTGAAACCTAATCCATTTTCGTACAAGCAATAAATTACACATTTAATTGTTACATATTAAGATCTTCTTGTATGTATAATGACTGCATTTGTATACAATACTCGACTTCTGATTATGCACGTCATGGGAAAGACCCAAATATAGTCGGTCAAGTCCAGATTAGTATGGTGTTATCTCTAACAAGTCATTACGAAAGAGAGAACATTAATATGAGAGTAACTTATAAATGCGAAAGTAACTCTGTCTGTCTATTTATTATTTTTTCACGAAACATCTTCTAGACCGATCATAATACATTTTACGTAGGGGTACATTGGGAATTAATGAATACAGGGAGCCTAGCCAAGTTGCTTATCTACAATCACTAACACAAGTAGAAAACAGAAAAATGCATGGAGATGTTTTTTTTTTCGAACTGACTACGCTATTGACCTTGCAAGGTCTTAACAGCTTCACCGAACTACTAAGGCGAGCGCTTAAGGCACTCAGCCGATTTTATTTGGGCAACTAGCTCAAGGGTGCACGGCACACCTCGGCTTGGCTGTTGCCTGTTACATGCAAACTCGCGACCTGACTTAGGACGTATGGAGATGACATATATGAACGCTATATCACGTTGATATCTCCATTCATTTTTCCGTTTTCAACTTGTGTTAGTGATTGTAGATAAGCAACTTGGCTAGGCCCCCTGGTTACTCTTCATCGTGATCATACAGTAAAAGGTGCGAACAAAGTCGTGGGAAAAACCAGTTATAAATAAGACACACTTTATTAATATTACGGATTTGCCAAATTAAACAGTAAAATTAAATAAATTGCTGTGTCAATTTTATATATTTACGATCTATGTTGTTTTCTATTAAGCATCGACAAATAATAATTATAAATATTTATTACTAAATAACTTATCCTAGGCTTAGATATGTTTATATTATAATAAAAACTGCTCTAAATAAATTATAAATTTCACTTTGATCTCCGCACTAGGCTCAAGTTGTGGATTTATATTTCAGAGTTGGTATGTATATCCACTTAACAGTGTTTTAATCGCACTCGTGTGTGTTTGTGTATGATTATGTGATTACGCTAATTTTTGAAAGTTCATTTCTTTATTTCAAAAAGTGCAAAAATGTACAATTTGTTATTTTGGTTACTTGAGGC
>JACEII010000025.1:7531605-7577569 GCA_014332785.1 Antheraea mylitta | reverse complement strand
ATAAAATAGTGAGCAATACGATTTAGTTCATTTCTTTATCTCAAAAAGTGCAAAACTGTATAATTTGTTATTTTGGGTACTTGAGGCATGTAATAGTGAGATTCTAAAATTTTTACAACGAAAACCAAATTCTTGTAATTTGTCGGTATTTACGAATTTCCTTTTAAGGGCACTGCGTTTCCTCACAAAAAAGCCCTGTATGAATATATGTTCGTATCTGTCAGATAACTTATCTTATCAGATAACTTTTAAGATCTCTTCAATGTTATTATGAGTTAAATTTTGAGACTATGAAAGAATCTTGTATCTTGTTTCCCATATGTTACAGTCCTTGATATCATTGTGTTTGTTAACTATGTGTAATGTATGTAATGAAACACGGACTGTAGCAGAATGAATGTATTAACGTTCGTGCATAGACAATGCTTGTTGTAGGGTACATAAACAAAATTAATATATTAATATACCACACTATGTTGTGCAGAAAAGGATGGAGAAAATAACTAAGTTTTTTGCAAATGACGATTTTATTTTTAACGTTGAAAACTGTAGAACTAATTGTAGTTTTGTAAATGACAGTTAATAAATAATAAAAAAGTTATGAAGCAACCCTTAAACGCTGCAGAGAGGGGCGATGGCATTCTTGCAACAGCGGTGACTTACGTTGGAAAATTGAAAAGTTAACGAGCCTATACCACCATGTTCGTGTTACGCCCGACCACCTTTTGTTCCGTCATTGCCCGCCGGAACTCTTCTTATTAAGGATAAATTGCTTGAGTAAAGTGAAGCGAACGGATGACCTAATTCCTAGCTAAAATCGGCTAAGTGTATATTGTAAGAGTTTCAGTAACGTTTTGAATAGTTTAATAATATAAGGCACTTTACGGTGAACAGTAAAATCATTCCAAATTATTTTAATATCTCAACATGGACGACTCAGTCTGCTCAACTTTGGCAAAGGCTTTCTCCATTTTTTTTTTATTCTGTTCTGCTTAGTGTTTAGTCCATATTTTCACTGCTATTAGCTTTATATCATTTTCCCATCTCCTAAACTGTCTTGCTTGTTTTCGTTCTGTACTTCTGGGGTATCAGAAAACAATACTTTAATTTCATTTTTCTGTACTCTTATGATATGACCTGACCAATTGAATTTTAGTTTCCTTATATTTGTTATTATGTTATTTATTTTTGCAATTTTACTTTGTTTCTTATTCTGTCTTTTGCGTGTCATGGACGTGCTCCATTTTATCTTGGTTTTTGCAAGATTTTAGATGGTAAGGAGGATGGAGAAGGAGGAAGAAATAGGTTAACTACGTTCAAAGTTGCGTTATTATTCACAGTATATATTAATATTTAAACTTTTATAAACACATATTACTCGTAGTTATTCTAACGTTTGACCACAATACCACCTGATCTTGGATGACGATGTGGTTTACGGTGGTAAAACTATAATCAGAAAAAGACCGAAACTGAAATGAATCTGTTAGGTCACAGATTTTCAATTTATGAATGCTAACTAGCCAGGCGAAGTCAGAGAATTTTTTATTAACATGCTATGGTCTTATCATATATTTCTGAACTGAAAACTCCGATTCGTTGTAAGAATGTGAGGACACTGAATCATGGATACTCCAAATCCAAAATTGTTAATGTAAAATAACATTATGGTTTTAAATGTACAATGAACGTCGAGTAATCTCCTTCTAAGCTGACACGGAGACAACAGTTTTATAACAACTCGTTAATTTTTAACACTTGAATGAACTACGCGATGTCTCAAAATTAGATTAATAACATTCTTAAAATACGCACTCAAACAATATAATTTAAATTGTTTCTGTCTTTGTCTCCGTTTAATATAATCATATCTACATAGATACACAGCTAATAATACTATTGTAGGTTTAAGGTTCAGGTTTTAAAGTTACTTTAATGCTTTTGTATTATTTATCATATGGAATTGATGTTAAGATATTTATTTGGTTAAATAACTATTTAAAAGTTAGATGGTTTCTTTTACATCAAAGGGATTATTATAGAGTTTTTCTTACACAATGTTTATTTTGGGATTTACAAACTTTACAACTAAATTCGATGCCGTGATGGGATAATGCGTAATAATTGTGGCGATATTTTTTTATTCCTTTAAAATGATTGTTCTATACGACTCTCTTGACGAAACGTGCATTTAGTGCACTTTGCCATATAAAATGTTCACTAGTTAAAAAATAGACATAAGATTTGTGATACGTTATTTTTTAAAATAATTTTTGGTGTATCTAATCGTGTATCGCATTACATTGGTGACAATTTCAATGTTTTTGATAAAATATTACAAACGAATGTACTGCTAGTCATTTTAAATTCGATATAATGTATTTTTAACATCATACTTTATCCTTAATATTATCGATTGTAACCCAACATACATTAAAGTCTAACCAGATAATTAATCTATCATTGATAAAAAGAACCATGTTCATAACTTTTGTAGTTTCCGAATTATAACCACATTAATATACAGATAGACGTTTCATTTTGTAATATGAAAGGATAATAATATTATCTTTGTTAAAGCTAAAACTTTATGTTACATCAGTTAATAAATTATGTTAACTGCCGAATATAAAATGTTAGCATTATTCAAATTAAGCAAGATCTTGTTAAAGACACAGATTACCTCGTTTTAGTGGCAGAGTAAAGTTAAAGGGAATTTTATAAAGTCACATTAACTAAACGAACCCTTCGGCTAATGATGGAGTCAATTAATTCTCGCTACTGAATGTTATGACCGTTAATTCAATCCCAAAAAACAGAGCGGTATTTAGTTTATGTATTTATTTTTATCAAATAAATAATTAGTTCTCTATAAACGATTGATTTCTTTTTCACAATTAAAAGAATATTGGTCAGTCAAGTATTTAACCTATATGAGATTGTATTATATTGTAGTATATGAATGTGATGTCCTCCATAGTGGTATGCTTTAACGTATAATATCTAGTCCAGTCACTAAGCAGGCTGAAAATCTGTACTCCACCGGTTCGTAACCATAAACCTGGATAAACCAGTCATAATGACTCTATTGTAGTTAGCTGCTCTAACTGAGACGCTTGCAGACCGATTGATTGTCGATATCTGAGTCATTGTCTTTGATTGGGTTCACTGTGCTAATTAACAGAACCATGACTTTGTCACAATTAATTTAAAAAACCTGTTATCATTGACTTCTCTCCTTATGAAATATTATATAGAAAATAATTAACTTCCCCAAACTTTAGCGTGTGGGATAATCTATAAAGTTATTTAGTATCGCAGGAATTATACCAGCCATGTTTGTGGTTTCAGTAAGGTATCTTGATTGCTTTGATGTATTCTTAATCGAATATTAAATATCTATAAGATTATAGAATATATAATAAACAGTTAAGACTGGGAGGAATTGTAAATCCTTTTACTGATTATTTTGTTCCTGACGCAGAATAGTTTTTTTATTTTTTATTATTACGTTTTTTTTATATCGAATGAAGCAAATGAACAGGTGTGTCACTTGCTGTAAAGTGATCACCACTGTCCATAGACAATAGCAACACCACAGGAGTCGCAAATGCGTTGCCAGCCTGTTTTGTTGGGGAAGGGGGGAGGGGGAAGAGGGAAGGAGGAAAGGGTGTAGGTGGCCCTCCGGCGCTCTCACTGACCGAATGAAATGCAATAATGCAAGCACTGTTACTTCACATTGGTTTTCTGTGAGAGGGTGGTACTACCCCGAACGAGCTGACCCATTCGTGCTGAAACCAATCATAGCTTCAGCGGGGCTTTACAATAACAAAATAATTATATGTGTTTATATGTAATCACTATATTATTACAAGCGTATATATTGCGTGTATACTGTTAGTACTTAAAACGTTATTTAAAAGTTTTTCATTTCTATAGCATAGTAACAAGCACACACCAACTTTTTTTTAAATTATTTATTATATTTTATTTTATTACATTAAATTCTGATATCTTTACTTCTTTCAATATCTTGAAAAATGAACATTTTATATCCAGATTCAAGCGACTTCCTTTGAGAAGTTCATTGGCCTCTCGAACAGTATTAGTTCTAACTTAGAAGGTTACTCTGCGGATTTCATTTGAACTTAGCTCGTTTGATAACGTAGTTGGTAATAAAACCTTACTGGCGAGTTCCCCTTGACTTTATACAAGACTTGACAATAATTACTTTTATCAGTAAAATTTTAAATGTAAATTTTCCTGTTCCTATTGAGCATTTGAGTTCTTAACAAAATTTGCATTAATGTAGATTTTAAATGTATTAAGGTACCTGCAACAAGATTACTATGAGTAAAGTTGTTAATAATACAATCATAATAGTTAATTTTTTTTACTGAAAGGTATATTTTAAAATTATATAAAAAAATATGTGTATATAACTTATGGAAACTGGAATATAATTTTAAGCAAAGTAACTTTACACTGAAAAACAACAAGGACAACTGTTACGTGACAAAATATACTGAAGAAGTTTTTTTTTATGTACCATAGGAGCCAAACGAACAGATGGGTCACCTGATGTTAAGTGATCACCACTGTCCACAGACACTTGCAACACCAGGGGAGTAGCAAGTGCGTTGCCAGCCTGTGTTTGGGAGAAGGGTGAGGGGGGGGGGGCAGGAAGGGAAGGAGGAAGGGGAAGGTAAGTGGGTCTCCGGCTCTCTCACTGACCGAACGAAACGCAACAATGCAAGCACTGTTACTTCACGTCGGTTTTCTGTGAGAGGGTGATGCTTCCCCGGACGAGCCGACCCATTAGTGCTGAAAACAATAATAGCTTCAGCTTGGCTCTACCACTTTAAACGCAAGATGCAAAAGAGAAGTTTTAGCCAAAGTCAATCATTTGTACATCAATATCTATACAAATAATAATGTATCTAACGTGTCTATACTTTTTCAGTGTTTGTAAAAAAAATGTTGTTGTCTAGGAATAAATAATAAAATATATTTCTATTATTTCTAGAAATGTCTGTCTATCTTTCTATCTGCCTATTTGTTGAACACAAACCACTACTAAAGTACTGGGTTCACAATAAAACCCCACTAAGAAAATCATAAAGCATATATTCTAGTATAACTTAGTTTTTGTTTCATTAAAATCGGTCCACGCTATCAAAAGTTATTGTAATTTGAATGTCGGCTCGGGTTAGTAACGAGAGAAAAGTATCGATTACTCATCTAAGTAAATAGACTTAATACCTTTAGATGGTTTTATTAATGACTATTTTATCACGTAGGGTTCCACGCGGACAAAGTCGCGGGCACAGCTATTTATAAATATATTCGCCCTTTATGGCCTCCAGTTTGGTTCAAACGTTTTGATAATAAATGCAGTGAGTGATTTTTTTTTCTTTTAGGTGGTAGAGGCTGGTAGAGAGTTTTGCAGGCGGAGGAGGAAGTGTGGCTTAGCGTTTCCGTTGCCGGCCGAATCCAGGGGAAAAAGAGGAGCCTGGACTCCCATTGCACGGGTTCGGTGGGCTGAAAGGCAGTCTTGTAACCGGGCTGCCTCAGCCAGGTGTAGTACCACTCTCTTACAAAAACACCGACGTGAAGTAACAGTGATTGCATTGTTGCGTTTCGTACAGTTAGTGAGAACGCCGGTGGGCCACCTCCCCACCCCCCATTCCTCCCAAATATAGACTGGTAACGCACTTGCGACTCCTCTCGTGATGCTAGTGTCTATGGACGGCGTTAACATCAGATGACTCGCCTGTTCCTTTGCCTCCTATGATAAAAAAAATGAAATTCGCATTTAAATATAAAATAAAACATGATTTATCTATAATAACAAAAAACTTTTTAATAATTTTTAGTTGCCGCGATTGTAGCCGCGGACAAGGCTCGTATTACGCGTAGTTCATTTTTTCAAATTCAATATACATGTTTATTTAATAAGTTATATTTACATCGTTTTTAAATCCTTACTAATATTCTAAAGCTTGTTCTTGCTTGCTTGCTTGCTAAAGGGTTTGTTTTTTTTGGTTGAACGCGCTAATTTCAGGAAATACTCGTCCGATTTGAAAATTTCTTTCAGTGTTAGATAGCTCATTTATCCAGGAAGGCTATGGCTATCATAGCATAACATAGCAGGCTAAGACCAATAGCCTCAATGAAGAATATTTCTTAGCCGTTTTTTTTTACTTTTGTGAACTTTTAGTATTAGCGTTAGCTCAAAGTAATTATTCCATGCGAACGGCGGGAACAGCTAATCGTTAATATAACAGTAACTTTACTTAATGGCCTATTCGATGCTCATATAAAATGACACTCATTTTTGTAGGATTTTAATAAATGTTCACAGGCGGCCTAATTGGATATAGGGATAAATAAATCAATTAAATTGTTCCACTGACTGCTCCCTCTAATGACGTCGGATGCCTCGTAAAACCAATTCCCGATGACCTCCTGCCTACGTTATGTTTTATTGATATAAGGATTAAAAGTTCGAGTTCGAAAGATAATTAAAATTGTTTTGTATTGTATACTTATCAAATAAAATTAAAGAATTAATTCAGTCCTGTAACATTATTATCGAGAAATCGACTACATGCCCGTACATTACTGTGGCCTACCGATGACATTCAGCGCTGCAGTAGCCTTGTTGTATTGCAGCCATTAGCATGGTTAATATACCAATCCGCAGTGCCACCTTGTTGTATTATCATGGTTTTTATATACCAATGACTGTAGCACGTAACTGAATGGGTATGTCAATGTTGGATAAACTATATATATTTTATCTTTATCTATCTTGTTGTTAGTGATTGTTTTCCAACAATAAAGGCTTTTTCATTCTTCTTCATCTTCAATCAAATTATAATTGTTGTTATTAAAACATGATTTCAACTATTTAAAATCCTACATTTGAAAATATTAATACTGTTTATGATTGTTTTATTGCTGAAAACCTCACCTGTTGTTAAGCGATCACCGCCATCCATAAACACTAGCAATTCCAGAAGAGTCGCAAGTGCGTTGCCAGCCTGTCTTTGGGAGAATGGAGAGAAAGGGAGAAGGGAAGGGAGAGGAGAGGGCAGGGTAAGGGAGATGGGTCTCCGGCGCTCTCACTGATCGAACGAAACGCAACAATGCAAGCACTGTTACTTCACGTCGGTTTTCTGTGAAAGGGTGGTGCTACCCTGGACGAACCGATCCATTCATGTTGAAACCAATAACAGCTTCAGCGTGGCTCTACCACCTACAAAACAATATAAATATTTATTTCTTGTAAGGTTTTTCAAGCGAATACTTCTTTAGACACGTGATTTTTTTATAATTGATGAAATGAAAAAGCAACATTAAAAAGCGTCGCCAAGACCAAAGATGGACAAAAAAGGTGACATTCTGGAAAGGACCACTGGGTAAGAGAAAGAGAGGAATATCAAATACCTGATGGGAAGACAAAATCTTAAAAACAGCTGGCTTAAATTGGTTTGAGACAGCCAAAGTCAAAGAGAAATGGCATTCATTGGAGAAGGCCTTCACCTGTAGACGGGTTCTTGCAGATTATAACTAACTTTTCATTTTAACAAATAGTATATTGTAAATATTATTGAAATATTCTTTATTTTTTAAGTTCATATTTTGTTAAAAAACTTGTTAAAACTGCAAGAAATAAACGGCTTTTTTTTAGTTATTATTTATTATATTCGAGGCTTTCTCATTGTATATACCACTAGCGAATACTTTTGGTTCGTGCGTTCAGAGTGTGTACGTATATGGTAGTATGTAGCCGCTGGTTGCGTATTACAAAGCCTTGGGAAAAGACGTTATAACCAGCGTAGTGTCACGTGTCACGTCACGCGTAGTCAGGTGTTTTATTTATATGAACGTTATATTGTCTTTTGAAGGTTTCATTATTACAGAGTGTGAACTGCATATATGTTTTTTCTTATCGGAACACAATAAAGTGACGGCACTTGACCTGTCGATGAGGCTAGGTGTAATTCAGAAACAACGGCGACTATTGAGAGCAGTAAACTTGATCACTAGTGGATCGTCGTCATGCAACCTGCAAACCTGTCAACATTTGGATATATATTAGTCGATTCGGAAGGGACAAATCAAAACAGTCACCGTTTATCAATATGTGTATGGTGCTCATGTGCCAATCTAATAAAGAATCTTACCGTGCACCCCTATGCGTTCCACTATGGTGAGTGTAAGATAGCCACACATATTGTTTGTTTTTAGTAGTAGTAGTTGTAGGTTTGATTTTATGAACTCGATAAATAACAAATTTTTTTTCTGAGATTGTAATAATTGTGTTGTTACATTTCAAAATGCGCTAAATTCGATTATAATTAATGATTCATGTAATGTTTATTTCTTTCCAGATTTCCAGTTCATATACACCGAGAACAAAGTTCAAATTTTGCCGTCCATAACGTTTATAGTTTTTTTTTAATGATATTTGACATCATTACAAAATTTGAATGTTTTTTTAAATAAGGTAGTATATTAGGAAACGATAAAATTGGATTTAGCTCATTTTCGAATATAACTCTACCAATAGACAAATTACTAAGATTAACTTAATTCAATCAAGGTTACTTTATCGGAAAACGCTGTGATTGTTTTTGTGTATATTGTATTATATGTTTCACTTTCCATCGTTGTATGAGAAACTTCAAAACTATACGTGTGTACGTGTTTCCAATAGTAAGCACGAAATAGGTGTTTGTCTAGGAACGGGACGTTCTCAAACGAACGATGTGATTCCATCGCTATATAAATACTTCTATCTCGTTTTTGATCGTGTAAAGTTGACCCGTCCTTGGAAATAGTGCTTTAGACTGAATTAAAATACCCTATGGCTTTTTCTATACACTTGAAAATGTATATATAATGTGTTGAGTTAGGGTGAAAGCGCTACAAACAAACTTGCAATCACATTTGTTTATTAATACGGATTAGAATATGATGATAGAATAAATTCTAACATACTGTCTTCTATAATAAATTTACTTATTTGTGAATGTTCTTTAAATACAATTTAATATAGAAATGTTAGTTGTTCAGATGATTGTAGATGGGTTAGCTAATTGAATGTTCGGATATAGCGTCGATGGTCGTAGTTTCGAATCCTTGCTACTGAGTGGAACTTCCAGTGAAGGAAAACATTGTAAAGAAACCATAGAATATTGGTAGGTTTTTTTTTTTTAATGAGTACGCTATTGACCTAGTAAAGTCTTAACAGCTTCACCGGACTACATCATTTTGGTAGGGTTTTTTAAGTCCGCCTGGATAGTTATCATCCTCGATTGATAGTTAGTTCCCTAGGCTTGGCGTGTTCACCAACTTAGACCACGTAGATCAGATGAGATATTAGAGAAATGATAAAACTATATACTAAAAAAGAACAATATATTTCAACATAATCTAGTCAAAACCTATGTAGAGTTCGAAGTACAGGTGACGAACGAAAGGAAACTGGAGTGTATATTTACAGTATATCAATAATTAGTTTTTGCTAGTGGTTTCCCTCGCAATATCTGCCTTAGATTTGACGAATTTGATTGATTTTTTCCCATACGTTGTTGATTTTACTTTTTTGTTTATTCTTTTTCTATTTTTTTTAAATCCAATGTATCTCAATAGTTAGTATTATATAATATATTTTTTAAAATTATTAATAGTGTAAGTAAAGTTTCTATGTGATAAAATGTTTTAGGTCTTCAGTGTAGTATATTACTTTTTATTATTATTGTTGATCGTCGTCTGTTGCTATAATCACCTGTAAATAAATATATAAATCCCTCGGGAAGAGTACTTTATCTGTTTATGTCTCAAATAGGGCTGTTGATAAAATATCAATATATCGATATTTCTATTTTTAAATATCGATATTTTTAGTAATATTTTTTTGCGCGATATATCGATATTTTGATATTATAATTTGGATATCGGCGGTCGATATTTTTTTTATTCATAATCATTTTCTTAGCATTATACCACCTAGGTTGAATCGATACATTATGTTTTTCTTTTCCAGTCTCCTCAGTCAGATATAATCTCAGAATTCACACCTATTACATATGTTATTTTTACACATTTTATCCATACTTTTCGTTATTATCTACTCTGCCACGTTTTGGATCTATAAATATGAAGCAGGCTAGTAGTAATCGTAGTATCTAGTGAAACAGCTGAACATATGAAGTAAATAGTATTTCAAAAATCTCTTGCTAAAAAATTTTCATTACCATCAGCCTGTAAGAAAGCTTCTGTAGGGCCATAGGCCTTTTCCTGAAAGAAGGTATGGAGATAATCACCACAACAGCCTACGACGTATTGGCAATTTTAAACTCTGAGAAAGCCACAATTGTATGTTTTCTCACATATAGTAATACTACCAGAACATTTCTCAGGCTCAGGTTTTCTCAGGGAGTTTTCCTTGACTGTCAGACGATACTGTTACCAATTTAAATTAGTACGTGTACGCGAATTTTGTAAAATTCCTTATTACACACTGGGGTTCGAACCAGCAGACATTGAAACGTTATTTTACTAGTGAAACTAGTAGACTACCACTACTTAAACAACTTGGATGGATGATGGACTGAAAAATATTGGTACACATAATTATATCATTTAGATAAAACAATAATGATGACGATTATCAATATGATTGAATAACGTTTGTGCAAGTGGCTCTTAGAACTGTGCTGTTATATTTTAAAACCTTTATGGTATAAATTGTACAAATATTCTGGATTAAAAACTGTAAATCAATGTTAAGATGATATACATTTTTTAACATAGCCGATATATATAGATATATCGATATTTTTTTCCAATATATCGAGGTCCGATATTGATATTTTCATAAATATCGATATATCGAAAATCCGATATTTTTAAAAATATCAACAGCCCTATCCTGAAAACATATATGTGGAATCCATTATGATTTGTTGAGTATGTAAGACGTGAAAGAAATTCACCTTCTCACTTATAATACTAGCCAGGATTAATATAAAAATAATTTAGGCTTACGGCTTTACGGGCTTGGTACTGGGATAGTTAAAATTTAGAACAACTTTAAATTAAATTGTTTAACTGAAATAAATAATTACTTTCTATAAAGTAAAATATGTAAAACTTTAAGGGCGCAGTTTAAAATAAATATAACATTGTAATATAATTAAACTCTTTGCTAAGATAAATTAATATAAAAGTGCACAGAACCCGTTGCCACTGAGCTATTATTGTCCCATTTATATAATGAAATTGAACCAGGTAATTCTGCTACATTATCTTTTTAATTTACACAAAATTTCAAGCATCGTAATTGCTTCGTTCATTAATTAATATTTGATCGCGAGAGTCAAGTTGCGAAGAAATTAATATTTGTAGGATAATTAATTCCGTTATCCTAAATCCAATAATGTTAAAAGGTATTGTTTTCGCGACTGGGACTCAAAACCCTGAACATGTCATGGAGTAGAAGCTGGAGAGTCGTTTATCAGGGCCCGGTCGAGTAGCGACGCGTAATTAAACGTTATAACATTCTACACACGATATATAATTTGGCGAGCATGTACGAGGTTTACATAGGACACGATTAAGTTACTTCGATTTGCCTTACTAGAAACTGAGACCTGCTTAAATTTATCTAGTAAAATAGGTTTGCCATCCACTTTCGGAGAAAGGAAACAATTACTTTAAAAATATAAGCTTACCAGAAAAATAAATTTTAAAGGATTATATATCAAATATAATTATATAAATTACTAGCTTCTGCCCGCGACTTCGTTAGCGAGGAATAGTTAGTTATTTTGGGCTAACACTAACACGCAACGGAGGCTCTCAAAAGGAAAAAAAAATTTTGAAACATTCTTCATTGGTGCTTTGCTCTTATTGGTCTTAGCGTGACTTCATTGATAAATGAGAGATACCCAACGCTAAAGAATTTTTCAAATCGGACGTGTTGTTACCGAGATTAACGCGTTCAACCAAATAAACAAACAAAACCTCCGGCTTTATAAAATGAAGTATAGATAACAATAAAAATAAATCTACAGTTCACACGCAGTAGAGGTGAAAGCTTGAAAAAATCATAGAATATTCACACAAAAGATACAAGAGAACAATACACCCCGTTAGCTATGACGCCTTTCCTTGAGGCTACGTAACAGATATACAGTGAGGAACCGTGAATATAAGAAACACCGTATAATGTATTCTATCTCATTCTTTCGTACGTTAAATCTTATACATGTATATGTTTGTCTCTTTTTAGTGTCGCTTTTTCGTTTCGAGTTTCTAATCATAACGGAGCTGTATAAGTCTTTACTTAACAAACAAACTGAAGACTACGTTTGACAAACTTCACGCCCGTATGTATGTATTAGTATATCCAAAACGCAGCCTGCTTTAGACAAGAGAAATGAAATGGATAGAAGCGAAGTTGCACGAGATGTCCTTGATCCAGGAGCGTAGTAGAGTATATCCGCGCGATTACTCTGTCTGAACCGTATCAGCGCAGTTTGAAGTACTTCCAGTCATCGTAGTTTGCATGTCTGCGGATATACCGTATCCCGATGAAATATTGAAGCGGATGTCGTGTGAAGTTGAACGAAATATACATCTTTTAGAAGTCATGAATTTATAGAACCGTATATTTGATGATCATATCGCATAATGCAAAACAAAATTTCTAAAGCCAGTTTGATCGATTTGTATTATTTATTTTTAAACACCACTATACATAACATACAGTATAGAATATGCAGTATAGCAGCAGCATAGAATAGTACATAACATGCATTTTTAAAGACTAATATAAGTGCTAAGACTTGTATAAGTGCAAGCTAAATTATAGGTATTTTCGACGTATTTAACATATGTTATATACCCACCTCCGGTGCCGCTAGTCATATTCAAGGAGCAAGACAACACTACCGGAACATTGACACTAGCGGCACAATATTAGAGATACGCATTGATACTAGCGCAAACATATAAGAGAGACACATTAACACTAGCGCCATTTTATCAAAGATACATATATAGAAATTATTATTATTATATAGATTTCGATGAGACATAAATAGGAATTGATATTATTGATTTATTACTTGCATAACATTAGTTTCATGATTATCATAATTATTGTATTGCACAAAGTATCTTGTAGAATTGTCAATTAATAGTAATTGCTTTGACTTCCATAGTTTGGCCTATAAAAGGCTAGATGTCGCTGCTCTACAGACATTGTATGTCTAAACATATTTCAGATACATAAATAACAATGATTTTATATAGAATTGATGTACGTAAATAGTATTAATTTGTTCGTTAATTATTATTTTTGTGTTACTTAAAACATTGCAGAATTATGAGTAAATGGTAATTGCTTTGGTTTATATAGTTCGTCTTATAAATTATATAGTTCGGTCTATAAAAGGCAAGATATAGGTGTTATCAACGTATTCCTATGTGAAAGTAAGGCGAAGCTCTGCCCGGATAAATAGCCACAATGTCTACAGAGTGTTAATGGTTTCCCTGACCGACCGGCTGACATATATGTATTTTCTAACATATATTCTACAGCAAATAACTTAAGTCAATAAGAAACCTAAAAGACAAACAAAAAAAAACACTTAACATACATTTTATTTTATTTTAGGTTACTTCAATAAATTTGTTTATACTGACTGAGACTATTTGTAAATATATCTAGATTAAAATTTTTAGATTTAGAATTATCAAGTAATATGGTATTTAGTGGAGTAAAGGCCTAAATTTGTTGGAAAATACTTTGTAGCGAAAGTATTAAAACGTGAAGCTCTAGGCAGCTTCGCAGGAACAATTATATCAACTCGGCTTAGTAATTCAGGTGCGTCCAAAATTCCATTCATTAATTTGTACAGAAAATTGAGATCAAGTAACCCTCTGCGATCTTTCAAAGCGTTTTATATATAACATTTCATTTATGAAGTATATATCATTTAATATAAAAATGGTGAACAATAAGTATCTTTACAACTCATAAAAAATCACTCAATTATTTTTATGTACTTACAAACGATGTTCTTGAAATTAGTATACAGGTTATATTTTGTTTCAAAATTAATTGTTTTTATTAATTACTTATAAATAATAGTATATACATTTAGAACTAATAAAAAATAACAAAATAAAAATAATTATTGCTTAATAAACAGACGAGGAACTACAGGAAGATATATTAAAGCATATATTCCAATTAGAAACTAGTTTATGTCGATATTATTTTTGTACTTGATGTAACAAATTCGCTAAACACTAATCTACTATCATAACTCTCAACTTCAAATTAAGTTCTGAATAAACTTAATATTCGAATGTCTTAGTCAGAGAAACAATTTACCCCGAACATGAAATATTACTTAGTAGGAATTCTAACATAACTAATAAACCACAGGAATTGTCACACGGTTAATATATCTTATAGAATTCTCATTAAATTGATATTAATTTAATTAACATTGTGTAAACTTCTCTTGATGAAATTTCTCTACAGTTGTTATTTTACAATCTCTTAAATAATTTTGAACATGTGAAACTGTTGCCGACATATTCTAGGACGAATATGAAAGAGTTTCAGTGATATACAGTTAGGTTGTATGAAGTTTTTTTTTATTTTCAAATAAATAAGATATCGATATATCTATAATAAATTGTGGATTGTAAAAATATAGATTGACAATATTATATAGTTGTTTTTTTTTACTTTATATGTTGTAAAGTTTGACTACCAAGTAAATTTTAAGATATAATATGTTTTAAGGCAGTAACACACCAAGCTTAAAGGAAGATTAACTCTCGAATGCAGATGTCGGTACACAACTCTAGCATTTTGTAACAAATTTTCAATGTAATTATGCGTAACAGCTAACTAGGTAGACATTTAAAAATGCGACAATTTGCAATGTCCTATTTCTCCAGTTTTATTTACAAATATACTATGGCAACTATATCTATAAGATATTTTGAGGTTATGAAGGAAAATAAATTATTATTTTAATTTAACCATACAAAATGACGTTAAGATTTCTTAGTATTCTAATTATATGGGAGAATACAAAGTAAAATTAACGTGGTAATTTTACTTTGATACTTTTCTCTTTACCCTTGTTAAGTAAAATAAGTTTTACGTAAAAGGAAGATTTTATTATCATGTTTCTTTTTTCAGTTGCAACGCCTTTTGAAGTAACAAAGGAGCGTGTAAAGTTTTTATCTTGATTAAAAACTTTGTTGTAGTTAGAGTTTAGATCGTAGAAGGAATTGTTTTGGATTTTGCTATTGTTTTCTTATGTAATATAAATTATTTGGGATATTTTTATATTTGTTTCATAAGGTAAGTTGATATGGTTACTTAATTTTAATTTTAAATTTACTACTAATTTATGTATTAGTGTATAATTTGTTTTTGTTTTTGTTGTCCTTCGTTGTCTTATAAATAAATAAATTATAATAATATGCCTAAAACGGAACTGGTAACTTAAAAAGTGTTTATATTATTATTGTTTGTAGAAGAAAACGGGGCTAGAAGTTTTCTACAGGTAAGTTGTATCGACAGCAATAACTTTGTAAATAAAATACTTAGCAATACATGTGAACTGTGTCATGAAAGCGCCAGATGAGGTGCCATTTTAGACACACCTATGATCACATTTAAGTTGCTCTGTGAACAGTGTCAAAACATCACATAAGGAATTCGTGTTTAAGCTTTTTGGTTTCTCTCTGTTGACTATGGTCTGAGACATACGTAACTTCCATAAATTGTAGTTACATAAATAAGGGATCTTGTGGTATGAGTCTTTTTAAATAATCTTTCTTACTTCACCAGAATATCAGTCTTCGTATAAGAACATTATCTGGGATTATAAGTTCCGTCGCTGAGGGGCTCGTTTTTCCTTGGAACGACGTATATGGTTATAATTTTAAATCAGATATAAAATTCTTATGGTTACTTTTCTTTGTTTAAGCATGAGATACTACAAACATAAGATGGAGGGAGATAAAGTATTCAAAACACAATCGCATTAAGTTGCAAATACTGTCACCAACAATGCAAACCTATTAAAACTGTGAAATATATGTGAAAAATAATGAGAGAGAAGAAAAAAAATAAGGAGAAGAATAAAGAGAAAGAAATTAAAGCTTTTTTTATTTATATTTATTTTTAAATCATCGACTTTCTCGTAAGCATATATTATATTTCGAACAGTTTTTTATTGTTCTAAATAATCAATATAATATCTAAATATATATTTAGAATGAGTATAAGCAGGTAGGTTTAGTTGGGTAGGATAGTTACGGTAGGTAAGGGTTGTTGCTGATTAGGGCGTAGGTTCAAACTTCAAGTTATATTACATCGTGAGTACGCCGTCTAGACGGTTTTATGGTACCCTACAGACGTAATGGACGTTTTTGAGAATCACTTTCGCTTAATGTATCTAGCGGCACATTAAATTATATTAAAGCAATACAAAAAAATTGTCAAGGTTGATGGTAAATTGTTACCGCTTACGATTACCATTATAATATTAAGGAAAATTATTGTTATGTTGCTGACCTTCAACAAATTTATGTGGTCCTTTTTGAAGAGCCATGAGAGCCTTTTGAAGACTGTTAATTAATTTATTTCACGGTTCTCAAATAGGCGACAAGTAGGATATAGAAAACCTGAGCGTTATCGCCATATTGACACGTTTTAGGATGTATCTATCCAGAACCAAAAGGTGTGAGTTTGGGACGTCAATGAGGTTACCTAAATAGCATCCTCTATCCCAAGTCGTACAAAAAAAAAAAATACTATATCATACGTATGAATTACGAACATGTGGAAATATCTTCCCAAGACTATATATTCTCTCTGTCCTATGACATTGAGTCATTTAAGCCACATATGACGAGATGCAAAGACCTGTACACTAAAACTAGAGTGACCAGTAGGTAAGTGGGTATCGCTAATTCGGATGATAATCGTTGGATGAACTAACTATATACACGCGTCCAAAACGTATTAGAAAGGAAGAAACATCCAAATGACGGTGGTAAGAGGACGTTAAAAAAGTTGTCAGGAAAAAATAGTTGTCGCGACTCAAAGGTAGAAACCACTAGAGCAATCTGGAGTCCTTAATCCTTACATAAGAGATTTTGCACTAATCTGGCTTCGCGCAATAGCTTTTCAACTATTAGGTATATATAGTTATAAAAATTGTGTTGATAGTTTTTTAAATAAATTTCATGCTACTTAGATCATTCATTATTGTATTATTTCCGTAATAACAGGAATCAACCTAATTCATTATATCGAATGCTTCGGTTTTGTTCTTTTATTTTACTAATTTTCTGAAGCAAACGATGCAGCCCAAAGTACTGCAGTAAACAGATAAGCATTAGAGGCGCGGTAAATTCCGACAAAAGTAAACAGTCGGGTGCTATCAACGCCGGAACCTAAAACTGCCCGACTGCAGTCGAGAATGTACTTTTATTTATCCAATTACATACAGTATTCAAAAGGCAGAATAAAAATAGGAAAAAATTGACAATCGAATTTCTACAGTTGAAAATAATTTTGATTTATGATTGTTCCATATACGTAGATAGAATCATTTAAATCGCAACGTTACAATGGAAGATAAAGCCAATCCTATTTTTTGTTATTAACAGCGTGTTCATTCACTGATTTTGTAATTACACATTTTAACCGACTTCAAAAAGGTACTCAATTAATCATCATTTTCTTCATTACTATTGTTGTGCGAAGCGGGAACGGATAACTGGTTAATTAATATAATATAATGTTAGTAAAAAATAAGATGTTTCAATATCTATATATTTTTTGGTAACATTTTGAGGTTAATAACAAAAAAAATATCCGTAAAGGAATTGAAAACTGTGTGATCATATCATGACACCCTTGATCCCTTTGCGAAGGACATAGAGAGAACATTAAAGAGTTCCGCACTTTGTGAATGATCGATGTACGAGATTACTTTGTGGTGATTCAAGCGGCCCTTCTTACGGTTAAACGAGTTAGCCTCGGGCTAAAGTGTCACGTTACAGGAACTATACTGCAAGCGACACGCAAATGATTTGCACCTGTAAAAAGTATGTTTACTTTTAACCTACGCTGTGGTTCCGTAAATATTGATACCTAGTTGATATCCGTTGGTTTGTACTGTGAAAATGATTTTCACGGAAACTACATATTATATATCGGAATAAATAATTCACTATCTTGTAGGTGGTAGAGACACGCTGAAGCTATTATTGGTTTCAGCATGAATGGGTCGGCCCATCCGGGGTAGCATCACCCTCTCACAGAAAACCGAAGTGAAGTAATAGTGCTTGCATTGTTGCGTTTTTATTTAGTTAGTGAGAGCGCCGGAGACCCACCTCTTCCTCTCTCCCTTGCCTCCCTTCCCTCAAATCCCCTTCCCCCTCCACCCTTCCCCACCAACACAGGCTAGCAACGCACTTGCGACTCCATTAATGTTGCTGGTGTCTATGGCCGGTGGTGATCACTTAACATCAGGTGACCTACCTGTTCGTCTGCCTCCTATAATAGACAAAACGTAAGTTATAAGAATAAATACAAAAATCTAGACTTATTTGACATTTAGTCGTTTCAAATAAGAATATTTATCCTGACCATTTCAATTTTAATTTACACGTGTATATTTTTAATATTAATGTTAAACTATTTTATATATTAGCTATAAAAGTTGTCGACTTTAATAAATTTTAACTGGTTGTAAAATTTAATTAAACTTAATAAGGTATCCTAGGTATGTTAACTTCTAAAATTGCAGAATGTAATTAATTATTTTATGGAAAAAAAGAATATTTTATAGAATGAGTCGATGTAACAATTTTATGATGATTAAAAAAAATATATGATGAAAATCTTAAACTACATATTTTTTACAACATTACAATTACATATGTGATTCGGAGATTTTAAAATTAATTAAAATTTGAATATAGTAGTACCTGGTTTATATTTAAAAGAAATACTCGGATAACTTAACACAATCCGTTTATTTTATTACAACTCACAATCATGGGTGGTTTTACTAATCACACTTCATAAGTACCCTCGTATAGGTACATTCCTTATATCTAAATATACAGTATGTTACAGTATACACTATGTTGGTACTTATACTACAGTACCAAATAATTTCAAGGATATGAACACTGTGGAAATACTTTGATAGATTAATTAAATCGTATCCAACCAACCCTGGGTTAATAAACGTTTTAAATCCGGTATATACAAGAATACAAATTCACACTCGACCTACGTTTGTAGTGAATTAAGAGGTGCAAACTCTAAGTTGGGTCCGAATTCCGTCGGCATAATTATTCGTACAAAACGTCGCCTAATTGCATGCTCTGCTGGCGACACTTTCGAGCGCACGTGACGCGGGATCTATCTGCCATAGTGCATGAGAAAAGCGAACTGTCTCATTACAATTATTTTTGTAATTCTAACAGCCGGAAAAAAAAAAAAACATTGGATGGTAATAGAATGTTTCCTAAGTACCGTATAATAACACCAATCAAGTTAAAAATTAGTCTTTAAGCACTCATAAATGCATTCCAACATCAATTGAAAGCATAACATCAACTATACTGTGTGTTACTATCTCATTTAACAACAAAATTCTTACTAATATTATAAATGCGAAAGTAACTCTGTCTGTCTGTCTGTCGCGCTTTCACGCCAAAACTACTGAATCGATTTAAATGAAATTTGGTAACCATGTAGTATAGAGCCTGAGAAAGGACATAGAGAATTGTTTAATACGAAATAAGGGGTTGTACGGGGTTGAAAGGGAGGATGAAAAGTTGTATGGTAGTATTGTCATTTTTAGAGATAAAAACTTGGAACATATTTTTTAGGCTGTTGATTCTGTTATATATTACTTTTACTTTTAATGAGCACGGAATGCGAATTGATAAAAATAAATTAAAAGCTATTGTAGACATGCCTGTACCCAATGACAGACCGTCACTGGAACGATTCCTGGGTATGGTAAATTTCTTATCAAAATTTATTCACAATTTTTCAGATATAGCAGCACCGTTGCGTTCACTTTTAAAGAAACAAACTGAGTGGCTCTGGGATAAACAGCATGACATTGCAGTAGCCCAATTAAAAAAGGTAGTTTGTGAGGCGCCGGTGTTAGCATTGTATTCGAATGATGAACCTATTCTTTTGTCGGTAGATGCCAGCTCATGTGCTTTAGGCGCGGTTATATTACAAAGCGGTCGGCCGGTTGAATTTGCTTCTTCAACCCTAACAGATGCACAATGTCGTTATGCACAAATTGAAAAAGAACTTCTTGCCATCGTTTTTGCGTTAGAAAGATTTCATCAATACGTGTTCGATAGACAAGACGTGACCATCGAAACTGATCATAAACCATTAGAAGCATTGTTTAAAAAGCCTTTAAACTCTATTCCCATGCGTTTACAACGTATGATGTTACGTATACAGTGTTATGATTTTAAAGTCGTTTATAAACCTGGAAGGTATATGTATATAGCGGACGCGTTATCACGAGCGGATCTGCCCGAATTAATAAAAAATACTATATCGGAACAAGTCGAAGAACAGTCGTGCTATTTGTTAGAAAATACAAGATTTAGTGACAGTAAAAAAGAATTAGTTAGAGAAGCAACAAATAGAGATAGCGAGTGTCAATTAATAATACAGTATATAATTAAAGGTTGGCCAAACAGTAAATATGAAGCAGATGAGCGTTTACGAGCATTATGGGCATATAAGGATACGTTTGAATATGTAAAAGGTATCATATTTAAGGATAAGTTAGTGTTTATACCGCAAGAACTACGTACAGAGATGTTGAGACGCTTACACGAAGGTCACTTAGGGATAGATAGATGTAAGCGTCGAGCGCGAGAATTAATGTTTTGGCCAGGAATGTCTCGAGATATAGAGTCATATGTCCGCCGATGTACTTATAGAGTCATATGTCCGCCGATGTACTGCATGTGCTGAGCGAGCGCCCCACCCTCCACGTGAGCCCCTCCTGTCTCATCACATACCTAACTTACCATGGGCGAAAATTGGTTCTGATATTTTTCAATACAAAAAGAATTATTTCCTTATTCTCGTTGATTACTTTTCTAATTTTGTAGAAGTTAATAAATTAACAAGTATATGTTCGCAAGCAGTATTAACTGCAATGAAATCGCAGTTCAGTAGGCATGGAATTCCTAAGGAGTTAATCACAGATAACGGACCTGCTTATTCTTCAAGAGAGTTTGCTAATTTCTGTAGAGAGTGGGGTTTTATTCATACTACTTCTTCTCCTAATTATCCGCAGTCAAATGGACGGAGTGAAAAAAGTGTACAGACTATAAAAAATATGCTAATAAAATCGATTAATGCAGGTACAGATTTTTATATGGGTCTATTAAACTATAGAACAACACCGCGTGATAACATAAGTTCACCCTCAGAATTATTGATGGGCCGACGATTAAATACTAGTCTGCCGGTACACGATAGTAAACTTAGACCGAGTAGGGATAATACCAGAGATTATGAAAATATATTATGTAAACAGTCAATTAGCAAAAAATATTACGATATGCACGCACGACGTCTGCCTGAGCTTAAAACTGGGGATTCCGCGGTAATGATAGACGGTTCTAATAGAAGGCATGTGAAGGTTGAGTCTCGGGCGTCACAACCGAGATCATACTTTGTTACCGATACTTTGGGAAGACGATATAGACGTAATAGGCGTCACCTTGTTAAAACGGAAAAATCACTGAATAATTTTAATAATACAGTTTCGGCTAATGTTCGTGAAGCTGAAAAGTGGTCTAGCTTGCCGATAGATAACGAGGGTATAGCGTCTCCTAAGGCAGCTGTTGTGGACACTGACGAGGTCGGATCACCAGCGTCACCATTGGATCTGGTTTACACGCGCGCGGATACACCACAACACCCCGCAAATAGTACAGACCGTATACACAGATCGGCCGCTGTTAGGGCTCGTCATAGAATAGAAAAATGTTTTAAAAAATGAATTTTTCGATGTTGTCATGTGTTTATTTGCATTATAGTTAAGTACTTCTAGATATTTTATACAGTTACTTCGTTACAAATTAAGCATGTACTACTGAAAAGTAAATGTATTGTTACGTCACATTTGTTGCCGCATTTTATATTATGTTATTTAAGGTTTCTCTGTGTCATTTGTTTATAACTTTTTAAAAGGGGGGGATGTTATATATTGTATATTGAGGGTATAAATAAAAAGTCAGTCTCACACGAACACGTATTTCATTCACTACAGATTCGATATAAATAAACATGACAATCAAAGTTCGTAAAAGTTTTAGCATCAAGTGTTTTAAAATAACAATAGGAAACAGAGGATGAAGTTCGTATGGAAATATGTAAGGTTTAGCTCCGATTTAAAAAAATATTTTAGTGTTAGAGAGCTTATTTATCGAGGAAGGTTATAGGCTATATATATAATTAGGCGAAGACCAATAAGAGCATAGCGCCAATGAAGAATTTTTTTATTAATCATTATTTTTTTCCTTTTGAAAGCTTCCGCTGCATGTTAGTTAGCCCATTACCATTATTCCACAGAAACTAGTAAATTATAAACAAAATTCTAGACCAATAAATATTGAAATATAAGTACAGAGTATAACTACGTATTTAGATTTAATTTACTACAAAACGCTATGCTTATTTACTAAGGGATAGGCTTTAACTTTTACGTTCAAGTTTATGGGACGTTATGAAACAGCGTTCCACTGGGACATTGCAGAAACACTCTCTCGCGATAGTTTTGACACTTCCATACTTTGTTACTAACAAGTAACAGGTATAATATACTTAAACTAACGGACAAGGAGTTCTATGCTCTTTCACTGTTGTTTATTTGTGATAAAATAATAGATTATGTCAGCTTTCACGATAAAAATTCTCTTTATTTGTAAAGGACTACAAAATGTTTGGAGACTTCAAGTATTTTCTAAATTAGTTTGTAAATCTAAACTATGTATGTTAAATTTTGTACATAATATTACTTTTATGTTTATAAAACAGTTCATAATTTTTTTAACAGAGGTCTCAAATTTTATTAATTTGTTGAGTCTTTTCCTGTAAATCATCTTTTATAGTAAATTTTATTATATACTAGCTAATACTTTGAACATCGTCTGCGTTGTTGTTAGGAATATATCTCATGCACATAAAAACAAAATGGAAATCACACACACACCGTTCACCCTATTTCTCCAGAGCAAGAAAACACACAACACTAAACGCATAGTACTTATTAAATCATGGTTCAATAAAACTTTAATCACGTTATGCTAAATGAAGATATCGTTTTTTTTTTAAATAGGGACTTGGAAAGTAAAACGAAATAAATTTGATGGAAATCTATCCAATAATTTATCACACAGTACTTTTTTATTAAATACAATAAACATGATATTTTTTTATTATGATTTACTCAAAGAATATATGTAGATACTAGCCTCTGCCCGCGACTTCGTCGACGTGGATATATAGTTACTTTGGGCTAACGCTAACACGCAAAACAGTGTGCGTCTCCAAACAAACAGGCAAATATACTAACAGACGTTATTGTAACCTACATACTAAATAATATATATGTATTTTTAATTGTGGTCACTAATGACCTAAGACGATAAAAGGTGATATAAAATATATAATTAAAAAATATATATTACAAGAAAATCTTTTCAATGAGCGCTTTTTCAAATTACTCATATTTTAATTGAACAGCATAGAGAACGCAACAAAAAAGAATTGTAATGAATCTCAGGACGCTCTCTAGCGAATACAAAGGCAATAAAAAGTTACAAGAACAGAATGGAGTAAACAAAAAAAGTCCGATGAAAGGAGAAAAAAAAAACAAGGAGCGAATACGAAATTTTTGTCGCAATTTTCTTACAAAGCGTTTAATTTTATAAAAAGAAATAATAAAGGAGATGAACTTGTCCTTTATTTTTCGTGGCCTGAATGAAGATCAGACATCGGGGAAACCGAAGGATAGTTGTATTTTCTTATATAATTCTGATTATTCTCCATATATTTTAATGCAAAGTAAACAGAAATCTTTTTATTAGATTATCTATTGTTAACTTTATCATTAAAATACTGTTTATATCTGTTTTCTCTATACTATATTAGCTACCCATTCTGGATTCACATTGGTTTAAGTACTAACGAAGATTTTTTTTTTCGAACTAACTACGCTATTGATCTAGTAAGGTCTTAACAGCATCACCGGACTACTAAGGCGAACGCTTATATAAGCTGAAAGGTTTTGTTTGTTCAACAAAACGTTGAAGGAGTTAATCTCAGTAACTACTAGTCCGATTTGATTTTTTTTATTGTTAGATAACTCATTTATTGAGACACGCTTAGGACTAATAGAAGCGGAGCACCAATGAAAAATGTTTCAAAATTGTTCTTTTTTTGTCATTTTCAGAGCTTTCGCTGCGTTAACTTAAAGTAACTATTCCACGCGGACGAAGTCGTGGAAAGATCTAATATATGAATAAAGTTATCTAATACAATACATTAATAAACTTGTTTGCTCCAAATCCAAACGTTGTACGTGGTTCCGTGTTATCCAGTTCTATAATCGCGTTTGACACGCGGCTTGTTTCAGTAATTAGATTGTGCAATTGTTTACCGCAGTTCGCTCGCGAGACTCTGTCACGAGACAGTAAACTTTCGTCCCACATCAGCTTCACCTAATCGCAACTTGTTTTTTTTCTTATAGTAAACATCGTAACTGTTTTGGTATCTTCCACTTTACACTAAAAACACTGGACAGCATTTTTTTTTAATATGAAGCTGTGACCGTGGTTCGTTCGCTTTAATGTCGATTTTTTTTTCTCGATCTGACTACGCTATTGACCTAGCAAGGTCTTAACAGCTTCACCGGATCACCGTTACAACGTTATTACAATCCCGGTTGTTGTGGTTTGAAATTGATATTTATGAATGATTATTGTTGTGAAACACAACTTATTCTATCAAGTCTGGACGGTACTTTAAACTCTTAAATGTATGTTTGTAATCTTTTTTTTCGAACTGACTATGCTATTGTCCAAGTGAAGTCTTTACAGCTTCATCGGACTATTGTAAAATTATCCACGATACATTACGCTGTATAACATCCTAATGCGTGAGTTGTCTTTTAGAAAAAAATAATTAGTATTATTTATGTATTTTTTCTATTTTGTGTTAGGATTGGTTTTAATATGGTTAGTCAAAAATGCACCGGATTTATTTAATATTGTAATACATTGAACTTCGAAAATGGGATTACTCTTACCACACTAAAACTGTATGTTAATAGATGGAACTAGTTATAATAGAATTCGAAAATCCCATAAAAAAATGATGTACAGAAAACATCAAATAATAAAATGAACATAAAAGATCTTTGTGGTTTGTTCTTGTCACATAAAATTAATTATATTTAATATATTACAATATAACAATATCGAAATACCAAATTGGGAGAAAATACAAAAGATGCAAAAGGAGCTCACCGTCGCGCGGGGTCCTACAACCGTATATAACCGCGAGGACGTCGTAACTCTCTGTGATGGATTGGTGCTTTTCCGGCTTTTCATCGGACCCCTAAATGGACGATAGACCCCACTCGGAGTCCCGTATGCCTCACACTTCCTTAGCATTACTGTGATTGAAACTCGAAGTCGATGCTCGTGCAATTTTTTTTTATAAAATTCCTTTTAGAATTCTTATTTTATTAATCAAAATATGCGTATGGTTTATTCATTTTACTATAATTCAATTTCAATCAGTATGTATGGAGTAACTAGCTATGGCCTACAGTTTCTCTGGTCATAAATTTGTAAAATTTTTAATTAATGTTAAAGATTATAGGTCAATTTTGCATAAATCACGATTGTTGTGTAAGGAGCAGACCACGTGTCTAAGCCGCATGGTGTGGTACCTTGCTGCCATAAGCGTTCACAGTTCGGCCTTTTTTATTAATGCTTTGCTGTCACCGGGCGATCAAATTTCCTTCGCTTGCCGGCACTGCGCGCTAACCTACCCGCATAACTAACAAATCTTGGTGACTTAACATTACGCTCATGCAACACGTCAAAGGAGTGAGTA
Organism: Antheraea mylitta; assembly: GCA_014332785.1. Classification (NCBI taxonomy): domain Eukaryota; kingdom Metazoa; phylum Arthropoda; class Insecta; order Lepidoptera; family Saturniidae; genus Antheraea; species Antheraea mylitta. The sequence goes on along the minus strand of JACEII010000025.1, from coordinate 7,551,312 downwards.
CTGAATCGTATTAAATTACGATCAGCCCTCTCCGTTTTTTTACCAATTCCAAATGATCCTTTTGCGAAAACAACAAGTTTAGAAAAAAAACCCGCATTATTACGTTTATTTTTCTTTGATGTACTTTGTTACCTACACGTATGGTAATTACTAGTCTCCTAAATATCGTAATTTGATCTTATATAGCCTAGAAGCTTTTGTAATAAATACACCAGAAGAAAAATGATTTTTTCAAATATGATTGATAGTTTCAGAGATAAGCGTATTGAAATAGTTGTAACTTAGGTTTTATAATAGAATAATGATTATACAAAACTAAAAAGAAGCGTATTCTTTCGTAAATTAAGTTACGAGTATTAATTTGATGAACAATATTACAGCGCACCTACAGTAGGTACTATCCAAAAACTTTTCGTATTTCAGTGAAAATTCAATAATATATTACACCTTTGTTTTAATACCTCCTTACGAAATTAAATTCATAACAACCGAGGTCTTACAAACACCGTGTTCCCCACTAATAAATTAACGGAATTGTTTAAAAATTTAATAATTCCAGCAGAAGATAAAGTTTCAAACGGCATAAATGAAATTACGTTCCCTTATCTTTGGAAAGTTTCTTTTGGACTGAATTTAATATAACCCGAAAAGTTGTTATCTGGTAGAAAACCCCATCGAGTTAGGTGTGAATTAATTACCATGTTTTAATGTAAGTAGTCCCCGTTACAAAGTACATACACATTATTATAATTAGTTTAACTGTTGGTTTACGAATATACTTCTGTAATTTGTTTCACAGAACAAGTTTCTAGATGTTTATTTTATTGCATATGTAATAGCTATTTAAATACTTCGTCGTTTTTTGTACAAGTAACGCATATTTTCACATTCTTTTCGTAAAAAAACCTGTTATTTCGATTTTGATTTGAAACATATGCTCCGACTTGATTATCTATCTATCTAATCTAATACCTTTAAACGAGCAGTTTTGGTATATTTTTATACTATTATATATTCAGGAACTCGGAAACGGCGTCAGTGATTTCCGTGAAATCTAGTATGTAGGTGGTTTCGGGGACGATAAATCGATTTAACTAGATTTCATTCATAGAAAACATTTTTACAGAGTTTTCAGGCAATGAAAAATATAGCTACAATATAAAGGTACATTTCGCCGCCGCTGTCTAAACAAAAATAGCTCGAATGGAAATCGACTGCTTCGAAAATCCGTCTAATACCGGTTAAAATCCGAGTGACTAGAAAGGTGTTTTTTTTATATATCTAATACATTTAAATGAGCAATTTTTGTGTATTTTTATATTTTCTAGAACTAACTACGCTATTGGCCTTGCAAGTTCTTTAAAGTTTCACCGAACTACATATTGTTATATATTCAGGATCTCGGAAACGGAGTCAGCGGTTTTCGTGAAACCTATAGTATGTAGGTGATTTCGGGGACGATAAATCGATCTAGCAAGATTTCATTTACAGAAAACGTTTTTTAACTAAGTCTTCAGGCAATGAAAAAATATAGCTAGAATATGAAGGTTAATTTCGTCGCCGCTGTCAAAACAAAAATAGCCCAGATGGAAATCGACTGCTTCGAAAATCCGTGTAAACCCAGGTCGAATCTAAGTGACAGCAAGAGACTTTTTAAAATTTTTTTTGGTAAATAAATACTAATTTTGTGAGGCAAAGCTTATAGTTTTTTTTTTATTTAAAAAGTTTTTAAAAGAACCGAACTCGGCCAAGTCCGTTTGGGGACGCGGGAATAGTTATTCTATTTGAAAATCACTTGAATACAAGACTATTAAAGTAGAACTTCTACATTTATTTCGTGACATGTATTAGTAAGTCAAGGAGTGACTAGGTTCTCTATTTTATGCAAACAGCAGTGCCAGCTATTCGGTCACTGGGTCTGTGTGAAATATTTGAAAATTCCGGCCTGCAAGTTTCAACGTCCGGCCAACCGGATACCATTATTAAGGCCGGGCGTGACTTGGCTTCTATCGCGTTATATGGGTAAATTTTATTCCCATTTTATGAGCTAAGTCTAGGCATTTTTATGATGGATTGTATTTACATTGTAAGTTTAAAAAAAAACGTGGTAGTTAGAACATCTTTCAACCTTTTTAATTATTTTTAATACATTTTAGGTTTTAGCGTATGATCATAATCTCAATTGATGTAAAAATGATGATATTTTTTATATCATAGGAGGTAAATGCACATGCGAGTCAACTGGTGTTAAGTGATCACCGTTAGCCATAGACACTAGCAATACCAGGGGAGTTACAATGTTGCAAGTGCGTTGCCAGCCAGTATTTGGGCGGTAGGGGAGGAAGAGGGGAGAGTAGTCCGGTGAAGCTGTTAAGACCTTGCTAGGTCAATAGCGTTGTCAGATCGAAAAAAAAGTGGTTTATTGCTAACATCAGTTTTGTAATGCAACTTCTTTATTGCAAAGTGGTTTCAATGCTATAAACAAAAATAACACTAGGAATACAAAATCGAATTTTTATCAGCTATCTCGGTTTCTCCCCAAAGTGCCAAATCAAAAGCCGGGTATTGTATGCTACGAATATTTGTAGTCTTGCGTCAATAGGTCTATGCTGCAAATTCGTAGTTGTTTGATTTCTATCTCGGCTTCCTGGTCACGCTACAGCTTGTACCGCGGTCAAATATTATTATCAAAAACGTTTTCCATTCCTGATAAACAGAACGTCAGTAATATTCCTGGTAACACGATACGGTTGTGTCTGAATCGTGTCGGAAATGTTCTGTTTCCGGCAGTCCGAAGTCGCACGGGCTGGTCGGTATTGTTCACCGGCGCAGGGTTTTAAATATATTACTTAGACTTTGATGGGTCGAAGGTTCGTAACCTCAGACGTCACTTTGATCATAGATGGTAAAAAGGTTACTTTGTAAGTCGCAAGGTTGTAAGACACGATATGGTGAATAGGCATTTTAGTATTACAAATGCAAAACTAACATAGAAGTAGTCGTGAAACTTGAAAAAGGATATAGCGTACTTTTTAACAAGGTAGAATAAAAATACGCCAGTGTAGCAGATGGGTTCCAGGAAGTAAACTCTTATAGCAGTAGTCTACTTCGTAATTTGATATTTTGATATCTGTTAGAGATTATTTAATTCACAACATTTGGTATAATAAGAGAAATTACTTTCAAAGTCACATGAACTGATAGAGATGCAAGAGTTTGTTAAAAGCTTTTATAGATTTCCAAACTTCGACTAAATTACTTTGGTGTTAGCTATGCGTTTGTTAAGGGGACAATTGTTAGAACAATAACGAATAAGTTCGTCCGAAGAGTCAAACGTTATAGAAATGCAAATTTGACAGAAGGTCCAAGCAAACTGAGTACAAAATGTAAAATCACAATCGAAACTTAAAGTAGATAAACTAGCATTAGATAAAGTATTTTGTGGACATTTACTTTTAGGTATAAGAGCGAAACGTCTTTTACAAATACAAAAATGAAGATCATGTAAAAGACACAGTATAGTTTACATTTATAATCATAAACTTAACCGTGACCTGCAAATAATTATTATTTATATAATTCTATACATTTACTCACCCCTTTTGGTGAGTATTATTTGTAATTTCCTACAAAAAAACAGTACCTTGACATTTTATACACTAAAACATTCCAATACGTATGTAGATTGCTTCAGTAAATAAAAAACAAAATATGCTCCTTGGAGATTTGAAAAAGAACATACAAACATAATAGGCATATACAAAATGTGTTTTTTTTTTAATATCATATGGGAGGCAAATGTACATGCGGGCCACCTGTTGTTAAGCGATCACCGCCGTTCATAGACACTAGCAACCCCAGAGGAGTCGCACGTGCGTTGCCAGCTTGTGTTTGCGGGAATGTAGAGCAAAGGATAGGAGAGGGGAGGGGAGGTGAGATGTGTTTCCGGCGCTCTCATTGACCAAACGAAACGCAACAATGCAAGCACTGTTACTTCACGTCGGTTTTCTGTGAGAGGGTGGTGTATCTTTTTACATCGATCCAAAAAAAAAACATTTTCATAGCTACAATCTCTGCTAATTTTACTCAACAATAAATTCTATATTCTGAGTATTATTGTTACCCAAATAATTATTAAGACAGACGAAAACATCAGTTTTCATTTTTTTGCGTATTTTAGCCAATCAATATATTTAAGACTCCAATCAACACACGGATATTTTTGACATTTTGATCTCTCATTTAGAACTGAACCATTGAATTTACGCCCGCTTATTATGCAGTTCTCATTTTAATAGGTAAGCCCTCTGTTCTTTCTATCTTTTATGACGATTTGAGAGCTAAGAGCCGTACCGTTCTTAGAAGGTTGATTAAATTCTTCAAGAGTTACAGGCATGGAGTCCTCCCACGTCGTAAAGCTCACGTCGATTACTCTATAAATTCCCTGGGAACATGTAGAAGGACCTTCTACTTACATTAGATTATAAGATTATCAATTTGCGTTTATATAAAAGTTTGTAAAAAATATTAGTTTTTAAAGTTTAACTTCACAAACACTGAATAAAGTTGGTAGCTACATAATACGATAATACAAATTAAAAGAGAATTAATATGTTTATGCACGTATCTAATGGAGTAAGTCTATGAAATTAAAATTTAAGTGGGTGGGTGTAGGTGGTAGAGCCACGCTGAAGCAATTACCGGTTTCAGTGTGAATGGGTCGGCTCGCCCGGGGTAGTACCACCCTCTCATAGAACACCGACGGGAAGTAAAAGTGCTTGCATTGTTGCGTCACCGTTGCCACATCCGCATCGCAATTGCGACTCCCCTGGTGTTGCTAGTGTCTGTGGACGGCGGGGATCGCTTAACATCAGGTGACCCACCCGTTCGTTTGCCTCCTATTATATAAAATTTAAAAAAAATATGATGGCATCAGTTATACCATTAAGGATATGAAAGCATGAGTTACAAAAATTAGTGTCACCGAGAATGCATTCGTTATAAATGGCTTCATGGAGGGTGATTTTATGATTGACAGCCTCGTTATAGGCGGTATCATATTAATTTATCAAAACTGGGAAGAACATAAGACGATTTTGTATAGAGGTAAAATGAGAATGACACTCGCGTTTTTTAAATAATTACAGTCCTCACCGATCATTCTGGCTGTTTTGAGAACAATCATAAGTTCGGACATATGCATAATATAGTCAAAACAAACTTAAAATATTTGGGGAGGGGAGGAGAGGTGGGTCTCCGGCGCTCTCCTAACTGAACGAAACACAACTATGCAAGCATTGTTACTTCACGTCGGTTTACTGTGAGAAGGTGGTATTACTACCTCAAGTGAGCCGCCCCATTTATGCTGAAACCAGTAATAGCTTCAGCATGGTTGTACCAGTTACATTTAGAACTATTGATGGCTGGAATATCAATCATTTACGCTGTGGAAAGACAAGTTTTAGGGTGTAAGAGGTGTCGACTAACATCTTAAGACTTGAGACACCTAAGCCAACCTCACCTGCACGTGGTGCACCCTGCTGATCAACGAACGAGGCAATGGCGATAGCGGGGTGGTAGGGTTTTACAGCCCGACTGGGTCGCAATCACCATGTATATGGCGAAAAAGCCCGTCATAGTGGCTCGCTTCTTCGTGTCGCGTTTCGGGATCAGCCGGTGCATATCCAGTACCAGGTGACTCGTCATTATGGCCGGCATGAGAGCGTCAACCGGCGATGGATAATCTGTCTATCGGTGGTTGCCGATATTTTTGGATTGTACTATGCTTAACATCAGGCACAGTACAGTCACTTTGTCGTGCTTCAAAAAAAAAAAAAATGTCCGAAATCGCCAATATAACAATAATTAAATGTGTCACGTATAGATGATGTAAAAAATGATACGTATTCCCAACACAATTTCATTGGTGAAGTTTTTATTGCCCTAAAATTTGTCAAACAGTAGGAAATGGACAAACGAGGTGCTGCACAGTGGAGGAAGCTGAAACGATTAATTATACCACTCGACAGTGGATCGGATATATATATTTTCAATGTACATTTTGGTCAAACAATTTAAAGGATTTGATATATTTATTTTATTTTCGGTTGCAAATGTTTTATATACATAATGATTTGAATATTACTGTAATATTTTTTTCCTTTTTATAATTGAGTCAAATCAAATCAAATGATTTGAACGATAATATGGACTCAGGGATAGTCCTAAAGACCTAGAGTTCGTAGGTATTGTGGACCAGATATTTTTAACTCGTACTAAAATGATATTAATCAGATGAATTAAAAAGGTTGATCAATGACTGTGCAGGAATGTTTGCATTTCGGTCGTAATGCTATATACATTATCTGCAAACATTTGTTAGCTACAACTGGAAACTTATTTTAGAACTTACTGCTAAATATTCGCTATGGTTATTAATTTTTCAATAAGTATAAGTCGCCAGAGGTGGACATGGATGTCCCCAACCTTCTCCTCTCCACTTTTCACCCTTTTCTTCCAAACACAGGCTGGAAACACACTTGCGACTCCTCTGATGTTGCTAGTGTCTATGGACGGCAGTGATCACTTAACATCAGATGACCCGCCTGTTCGTTTGCCTCTTATGATATAAAACAACGCGTTTTTCGAACAAAAATGCAAACATTTAATAAGTAACCAAAGTAAATTGCCCGCACTTTACTCAGAGTTAAAAGGAGTTTGATAGCGAGCTGTAAGATTCTTAAAAGGAAATAAAGAATCCTCTATATATTAATGGATATCCTTTACTAATACATAGATAAGCATGAGTAGAATAGGCCGAAGTTCTTTGTTGCTGAGAATATATGGACAAAAGTAGCGATACATGTAACAAATGACCAGGGTTCGCAGTCCCTCAACACAGAACTGATATGAAACAGTAAGTCAAGTTTGTGTTTAGCACACATAAATAGAAATATTATCTATTATAATTATTCACTTCTCTCAATAAATTACTTAAGTGGTTGTTTTTTTTTTTATTAATATATAATATACATATAATAAATAGTAAATAAATTGAATAATACTTATTAAAATTATTTAAGCCAAGGGTTTTCAAAATTATTTCAGTTCACAACACACTTTTACCATTCCCTTCGTCAATGATAATTATTAAATTCAAAAATGCATAAAAAGTAGTTAAAATGCTTATACTTGACGTATTTTCTGATATTTCTAAAGCTTATTATACTACACTATTAACAAGAATAATAAATACAGTGTATTAGTTACCAAGTCTATTGCGAGTGAATGTATAAGGATTACCCGATTAGGCCTCCCACGGCAGCGGCTCAAGCCTAGGTTCGATCCCTCGGTAGGGAGCCCTTGAGTGCGTTGCTTGCGCGATACGGTGACATACAAATATACATCACTGCTACAACACTACACGATCACCCCTACACACGTGCACGTCTACACGCTTACACATGAAAGTGGAAGGGTTTACTTTTTTCCCTTATCGAACTGAAAAACTCTCAATTTTCCGATAATAAATATATGGAGGAGTTGTTGAGGCGTGTATGCTTGGTACACATATACGTTTCAACAACTCATACACATATGAATAGTTAGCTAGGTTAGCTAAGATAGGTCGCGATTTTGCATGCAACAGGCAACAGCCAAGCCGAGGTGTGCCGTGCACCCTTGAGCTGGTTGCCATAATAAAATCGGCTGAGTGCCTTAAGCGCTCGCCTTAGTAGTCCGGTGAAGCTGTTAAGACCTTGCTGGGTCAATAGCGTAGACATTTCGAAAATAAAAAATGTATAAAGATGTTAGTAATGTTACAACATGTATTACAAGACTTCGCGGTCTAATTAGGCTAGATGTTATAGTTTGTAATAGTTTTAATTTACTACTAAATAAAAAGTCAAAAATAAGTTAGAGTTCATACTAAAAAAATCAGGGGTCTCTAGGGATGAAATCATTTCTTCTTATGTCCCAAAGCGGTATAGTGTGATGCATACTTTGAAAATACCTGCTAAAAGTTATTTATTGTAACAAGTGAACTTTCGTCGAATTATGAACGAGTGATTATTTATTTTAGTTATTTTTATTGACTAATTTTTCCCTGTTTTAAGTAAAAAATATAAGATAACATCGTGTATTGTCAAACTTGAATTCGTTAAATTGTTACACTATTTAAGCACATATCATTATTTATTGTCATACTGATCAATATGTACTGTGTTCACCGGAGCTACGTACAATTTATTCCGAATAAGGGACTTGTTTTTGCCATTAACCTAATGTGTAAATAAATGTGTGCAATAATTAAACACAAAACGAGACTGACATCTAACTAATTACTTTTAAACCCTATTTTCATCTTTTCAACGCTGCCTAATAAAGGGTTTGTCGTGATCATCTGTTAAGTAGTATACAGAATGGCGTAATTTTGGATCAGTTTTAGGCTTTAAACGAGATTATTTCTCAATCTTATATACATGAAATCACTATCAAGTAGTTCGAGAACTAATTACTGTAAAATACTTTACAACGAGCTGTATGAGTTTGTGTTCGTGTCTCTCTATTCCATATATATATACAAATAATTTAACTACCTTAACTTAATTAAGGTCGCGATGTTACAATCAAGGTAAAGCCCAAGGCGAGGTTCAACCATTTTATCGCCCTTGAGATCGACACCATGCGATCGAATGCCCGAAACTTTAGTCCAAAAAAAGTCTGGTGAAGCTATGAAGGCTTTCAAGGGTTAAACATCAGCCGTATAGTGGGTTCGGAAAATATGTGTGCATTTTAGAATTCAAATGAATGTTTTCACTATATATATACATATATATATTCATATATATGGTGCTCGCAGTCCATTCAGTTGGTTACGAAATACGGCACACCTAAGTGGCAATTATGACAGGTGTCTAACCAATATTGTGTGGTAGTTGCGATCCCATGGGGAGAAACCTTGTGTTCTACCACTCGGAAAGCCAACAATGCGTTCTACTTTAAGCATTTATCAGCTTAGTTTATATATTTTATAATAAGTACAACGTAACCGATTATATTAGATAATTTTAAATCATTTTTAGTTTCTCCTCTATAAGTTGAATCAGTTTCTATTTCTTTTTTTTCTTTCTGTCCTTTTTTTCTCTATTTCCATATTTATAAATAAAAAAAATGTTAACACTTTATAAACTCCACTGCTACTTATTATAAATAGAGGCAAAAGTATTGTATTTCTTGTCGAGTCCTTTTTTGTATCAAACAGAGACACGTAAAGGTATTTTTTAATAAAAATATTTTAAAATAAGAAATGTTTCTATGAATTTAGAAAACTTGTAGCATATGCTAATGAACATGAATAAGCCACTAGAACTTTTGATTTATGTAGGAAGATAATGGAATACATAAAGAGAATGTATTAAAACTATTGCCACAAAGGTTCCAATATCTTTGCTTATCTATGCTTGCATTATCTTTGCTGACAAAACCTCTACAGATTGGATGCGTTCGAGACTACACCTACACTGTATGATCCATATATAATAACACAAGTTTTTTTTATATCTAAACTCAACACTAAAAGCATATTACTCATAGGTCTATCATACAGATTTAAAAGTGAAAGTCAAATTATGTACCGTAATAACCTATAGGAGGAGGATTTCTTACGACTATTCCCAATTTGATATTCCATAAAATCGGCTGAGTGCCTGAAGCGCTAGTCTTAGTAATCCGGTGAAGCTGTTAAGGCCTTGCTAGGTCAATAGCGTAGTCAGTTCAAGAAAAAAAATCCATTTCTGGTAACAGTTTCAAATAAACTTACTCATATAAGTATATTCACTGACAAAGCGGTCAAATGGTAACCGACATTGTAGGTTACATCAGCTTGCCGTAGACACATGAAGCGATGTAAATTAGAGCAAACTCCTGGGTGAGAGGCAAAATAAACAGCGTACCGAATAAACCTGATTCAGGCGCCGAAAGCAGTACGTTTTTGGAATAAAAACAAACCATTTAAGAGACAAAATAATTTGAAACTCAGATAACTCGGTATCGTCATTTATAATCACGTTGAGAAAGTACTGAAATACATAAACGTTGTCTGTTCTTTATTAACAGTATTAAATATATCTACTAAATAAGTAACCTTACTATCAACGTAGTGCGTGTACTAATGACTAAATTGTTTAGATTTTATTTACCCGTTCTAAAATCTGCTATTGATTCGACTTTATTGACTAAGCTTCTGAAAAGCAGGTTAACAGTGCTAGGATATTATCACTTTGTTCGTCAGTCTGTTCACATATTTATAGACATTTCCCTAACTATATTCAGGGATTTACAATTGTATCTATAACTAATGTATTTTATCTATTGAATTATTAAATACAGTTCTTCTTCTATGGCCTGTAAAAAACAAGTCAACTAAATTATGAGTTAATACTTTTCCAAATATATATCGAAACTGATGTGACCTTACGAAATTAATATCATCCAGGGATACGGAAAGATATTTATAAAATCTATAAATGATAAGGGTATATTTACCCACCCTTTGTCGTTCGATTACGCCCACAACGGCCGTCGGGCCCGCTGGAAAAATAATTACATAAAAATACTGATTCTATTAATATCTTTGTCACAAAGAAATCTATCGTGTTCACTAATATGTTCTGTATAGATGTTCTTTTTTAATAATCTCAGAAGTTTTTTTTAAATTATTACTGGTATTTTAATTATTACTACCAAGTGGATATTTTTCACAAAATGCCTTGTAATTAATTCAGCTTACTAACAAAGTAGCGGCCCTCATATAAAGACTTTCCAAGCAGTTGTGACATCTTAAAACAAATGTTCCTTATATTATTTCTGCACAATAACTAAGCTATACTACGTAAAATACCACCAATTTATACAAGAACCGTGTTATTACAAAAAAATTAATTACGTAATATTTTTTTTTTTTTTCGAAATTACTAATTTATTGGCCTTGCAACGCCTTAATAGCTTCACAACTTCACAACATGTATTGAATACTTGCTTTAAAAAAGTTTGGATACTTACGTATTAAAGGCATCGCGCATTTTTCGCAAGTCTAATCTAAGCTAACCAAAATGAGACAAATGAGCAAGATGTCGAACGTTCGGCGAGCGCGGTGCATTTAATACGTAAGTACCCAAACTTTTATAAAGCAAGTATTCAATACGTATTTAACTTTCTTGTAAGCACCGTATACGTTTAAATACCGAAGACTTATGAAGAAAAGGCACTGAACAACGTTATAAAATTTATATAATACAATAATATATGTTTATTCTACTACAATCAGTGTTTTAAATTCACTAACTTGACGTGAATATATTTGCTAAGTTTATTTCTCCTCCCTTCATAAAACCTTTTATTACGACTAGAGACTTACACGTAATGGTATTTTCTAAATAATGAATAACGAAGGTAGTACGGAAGTCAACAATACCGTACTTAAAGTTGGTTCGGTACGTATTAAATAGGTGCTGGAGTAAAACTCAGCTGGAACGAGGACTTCTCTTTGTTAAAACTTGAGTATTTACGTAATTGTTGTATTATCTTTGCATATGAATGCTTGTACAAATGGAGGTGAGTGTATTTATATAATTATTTACGTATTTAATACCAAAACTGTAATTCTTTTATTTATAAAAAAAATAATTAATAGAATTATATTATACGTCTGTTTATATTTTATTTATGAATAATATTGGTATTATTTGTATATTTAATAGTTATTAAAAATTATTTTAATAGCAGACAGTATAAATACACGACAAATAAATATATAAATATGTTGTGATATTCAGTTTAAAATTATTGGTCCCATTTCACTTGATTTTTTATATATTCATATACTTTTAACTTCTCTGAATTTTTAAAACCTCTTTCTAATTATATAGGATATACGACTTCAAAACAAACAGCCTTATTGTAGAATATTAACCATTTATTTTGAATAATAAGTATTATATTTCTACTATTTGATACTCTTGTCATATAATGTTTTAATATGTAGTGTCGTATACATGATCGTATTTGCCTTTATAAAATAATTAAAACAAATACACGGACAGTTCAAACTTTACTTCAGATTTATTCTATTCGGCGTAATGTAAAATATTCATATTAAACAAATTCATTTAAACTAAAACGTTTTATATATATACGTAAATACATATAAAGCTCGAAATTATAAAACACTTTCCTAAGAAAATTTTTACACATCTCAACAAAAAAAAAAACTTTTAACCTCATGATCTATAACGATTTAACAAAAGAAAGCTATAAATTACCTTCGATACATTTTTGTTCACAATTGCGTTCCCAAATACTAATACTTTAGTTGTCAAATATTCACGCCCGTCACGCTCGGTTGATAAGGGCCAAACAATTTTACGCTATCGCTCTAACCAAACGTTTTATCGTAGAATAACTGTAATGAATATTAAACCGATAAGAAATTTACATATCAGTAAGGATGGTGACGTCATTTAAATCTTCACATTAGAATGAAAAACTTTTTAAACAAGAATAACCTTCATTTCTATTTCGAACTACCCGATTAGGTCTCCTACGGCAGCGGCTCAAGCCTAGGTTCGATCCCTCGGTAGGGAGCTCTTGAGTGCGTTGCTTGCGCGATACGGTGACACACAAATATACATCACTGCTACAACACTACACGATCACCCCCACACACGTGCGCGCCTACACGCTTACACATGAAAGTGGAAGGGTTTACTTTTTTCCCCTTATCGAACTGAAAATCTCAATTTTCCGATAATAAATATATGGAGGAGTTGTTGAGTCGTGTATGCTTGGTACACACATACGTTTCAACAACTCATACACATATGAATAGTTAGCTAGGTTAGCTAAGATAGGTCGCGATTTTGCATGCAACAGGCAACAGCCAAGCCGAGGTGTGCCGTGCACCCTTGAGCTGATTGCCATAATAAAATCGGCTGAGTGCGAGAGAATCGGTGAAGCTGTTAAGACCTTGCTGGGTCAATAGCGTAGACATTTCGAAATAAAAAAAACTTTTTCGAACTGACTACACCGTTGGCCTTGCAAGGTCTTCACAGCAACGAGTACAGAAAAAACCTTCATTAGTTAATATTGTCTCACTGGGTAAAAATGTCTGTGATAGGTTCGAGAAAATATCGATTTCAAGTAAACTTAATTTTAACCTAATGTTTTAGTATGCTCTTGAGGTTTATTTCAATGCTCGTCTAGTTATCTGCCACTCCAAAATTGATAATCTTTCGCCTAGCACTTATGGATATAATTTAATAGTTACATTAGCCAATCTTGTTATCCGTTATCTCTTAATACCAAATCAGATTGTTGATAAAACGCTAAAATACAACCAGGCACCTTGGGGTGTAAGGGGTGTCGCGTAACATCTTAAGACTTGAGACACCCAAGCCAACCTCATCTGCACGTGGTGCACCCTGCTGAATAACGAACGAGGCAATGGCGAAAGCGGGGTGGTAGGGTTTTACAGCCCGACTGGGTCGCAACCACCATGTATATGGCGAAAAAGCCCGTCATAGTGACTCGCTTCTGCGCGTCGCGTTTCGGGATCAGCCTGTGCATATCCAGTACCGGGTGACTTTCGTCATTATGGCTGGCATGACAGCGGCGACCGGCGATGGATAATCTACCTCTCGGTGGTTGCCGATGTTTTTGGATTGTACTATGCTTAACATCAGGCGGAGTGCAGTCACTATGTCGTGCTTCAATAAAAAAAGGCAACAAAACAATTCCAAACTTTGGAATTAAAAAAAGGTAATTGTACTCATTTATGGCTTAACACTAGCATTCGGAATTAAAAAAAAAATACAAACGTGTCTAAGAAAAAGCTCCCCCAGTTTTGCTCAAAACAGCAAAACATCGCTTTGAAGCAGCTCTCCACTCCCCTTCCGTAATAGAGGATCGTTATTACAAGGCTAAGAGAGGCTCGAGGGTTCTCAACGCACACGGGTATGGAATTATTGCGTGCCCTAGTTTCAACATCCATTCATAAAATAGTGAAAACATCGCGGTAAACTTTATCAAGTTCAAGAGGCTCAGCTAACGATGTCAGTTCTTGAAATATTTTTCATGCGATCACACCTGGCGGAAAGTGCGTGTTCAGGAGTGTTTAGTGTTGTCAATATTTTATGATCGTATGTTTATACCGATTAATAGTAAAAAGGAATATGTTGTGTTTGAGATAGTGTTAGGCTTTTATTTTGTAACGAAGTAACAACAGGCATGGAATCATTTTGCCACGTTAGATCACTGTATCCCATAGCTATTTATGTACAACCGACATCAATTGGAGTTGACAGAAGCTTTCCTATTGTCACAACTTTGCATTTGCTGTATTGTACGGGAACATAGCAATGCTACTGCTGTTTCTGCGCTGTTAAAACTTGTATACCAGGTGACTGTTTAGACAGTAGCAATATTTCTGGAGAACACTCTGCACTTAATTCTCGTTCTAAATCAATTAAAAACTACGTGCTTAATATTTGACCTAATCACCTAGAAAAATACAAAAATTATAAACAGTCCTCTGCATGTCTATATTAAAGCACAGTGTCAATGACCGTCGTGTAATTACACTTTCATTTGAAAGGGAATGTGAGAACGTTAGGAACAAAACAAAAGGGTTTAATGCCCGTTTTATCGAAAGTTATTAACTCCGGGTCTCCCATTGTAACTTTTGGCACCGGTCATTGCACTTATGTTTATTATTTTATTTACACTTTTCTAGCTATACTTTTGACAGAACTTAGAACAAACTTTCACTTAAGTTTTCTTGATTGTTCTTAATATTTATTTTAATATTAGTAATTTTATATATAACATGTGACCATGAAGTGTCATATCCTAGAATACTGCGGGAGAAACTTTCACCTGGTATATATTTTTTTTTTTAATCGATCAAGTCATATTTATCTTGTCATCGCATCTGTCTGTTTATCTATCATCATTGTATTATAACCATGGAAGATGCTAAAATGTCGAGTCTATAAAATAGGCCCTTCTCTCAAGTTTAACAGACGGAGTTTAGCGAAAACTCTTTATAGCATCTTTTCATTCTAAGGTAGTTCATTTGCTATCAAAGCAAAAATTAAAATTATTTGGTTACATCACTATGCTTATCTTCAACAATCGTAAATACCCTTTCATTTATCATCTCATGATATTTAACGAAATAATACTCTATTAAAACAGAGATAATTGAAGTTTATTCAAATGTAAACCATTATGTAAGTTAAACTTTAGTTTTAGAATTGTTAAAGATTAAAATTTGTCTTCTATAAAGTTGTGATACTACATTTGTATATTCACAATTCATATTAATAGGGTTTAAAAAGTGATAAATAAATTAAAAAATTCATTACGTTCATTGTGTTCAGGAATGATATTGTGTAACATCCTATCTGGTGGCAGCAGCCGGTCTCTCGTCATGCATATTTAAGCAGTATTAGTGCATTATTGCAGGAAATCCTCCCTGCTTTGTGCTCAGTGCTTTTATTTAACATACATTACGCAGTTCATATTAATTTGGAGTAGACATGGTTCATTTATAGAATATTTTTGTTAGCAAATTTTATTTGTCAACTTATTATAATGTATCTAATCCTAGTATAATCTAATACGTATAAACTTGCCAATTATATTCTTTACCTCAGTAATCTTTGCAACTAGCGGTGCTAAAAATGCTTTAGATATCGCATTAATTAAAAGATGGGCTAGATTATGGAATTTCACGGTACGAACATAAAGAGTGAAGTAGCAGCCATAAAGTGAATGGATCTAGTAAATCATAAGCCAATACGGGAAGGTGAATCCACAAAGGAAACGGATATAAATATTCGAAATGTAATCGCAATATACATGTTGTTTTCTGTGAAGCAATTTACACTACAACGCTTAAGCACACTTAACAATTATTTAAGAAGTTTACATATTTACCTACTTTAGAATCCTATTCAGTTTATTATTAAGCCATTAATTATACCATTTCAATACGACAATTCATTGTGTAACCCACATAATGGAGCGGTAATTAATATCAATGGGTATTCAGCATTTTAATTCAATAAATTTTGACTATCAACACAATAGGTTTACCAAATGTTATAAAATTATATAAGTACAAAATTTATTTAATGTTAGGCTTAAATTGTACGAACTCTTGTTAAACACGAGGTCTATTTTTAATCGACGAAAAAAACGGAGGATGTATATATATATATGTATATATATATTTTATGTATTATCACGCATAACTTTTTACAGTATAGTCCAATTTTAAAAATTCTTTTTTTATTGGAAAGGGTATACTCCGAAGTTATCAAGTTTAACCCTAAGGGTATGAAAATCGAGAATGATTGATAATTATAAATATTGTAGCCTCCGCGTCCGCCATTTGAAGGTTCGTTAGGAACGCATTGGATTGTAAATGCTTGCATATCTGCGAGGCCCTCGGCCGTTTCATTCGCGGCGTGTTACTGTGGCATCTGGCTCCCTCTCTCTCAGTCTTTCTGCCAAGCTCAACCCACCTAAGTATTTATAATGAAGAAGGTTTTCATGCTAACCACTTAACTGTGATTCGTCACTGGGTTGCGTTACAGCACATTGACTTCTGTACAGTATAATCGAGGGTCACGAAAATTGTTATACATTACGATATGACATTGGGACTATATAGATTCAATTACTATAATTGATTTACAATCAATTATATTATTAACAAATAATAATAACAAGTGTGTGCCAAGTCGCGGCAACAGCTAGTGTCTCATATAAAAATAATACAAAGGCTACACACATTTCAAATATAGTTCAGAGTAATCCCCAAGCGTATGCAGCTTACTTTCATTTCGTATCAACATAAAGCGTGAAATGTGTGAATCTCTGAATACAAATCCCACGGCACAAGTACGACACAATATATTCCGCGCGAATGAGAAACTTATGAATAAAAATCCTCCACCATCGATGTGCAGATAAACTAAACGAAATCTACGGAATATGAAAACGTTATTTCATAGTGTGGTTAAAACCAATTGGACTGTTCGATAGACGGTACGGCGTGACACAAAACCAATTTGCAGCTGAAATCGAACTATACTGACCTACGTTTGAATTGTCATTGTCAACAGTAAAACTATAAGACCGATCATGAGAAGTGTCTCCTTAATCTGTCATTACATGACTATTCATAGTCATGTTATATTATTCATAGTTATGTTATAGTTTCACTGTTCTAAAATTAAGTAATAAATAATGGCAAGAACTGTAAGATTATGAGAAGTTTACAAATAATTTCCATTAGCGGTATGAATAATGAAACATATTCACATTTCAAAATAACATTCATTAGAGGCATAAAGAGAGGTCTTGGACACTATTAATTATAACATTAAGACATTAAATATTAAGGTGTTGTTACTTTACACTTCTATCTGGAATTGATTGACCGCTGTCACGTCTGGCTGCAACAAAAAAAAGTCTGATATAATTTGAGCGTTAAGTTCAACCATAAACCGACGTCGAGTTGGGCGATTAACCAATGATGCGTTTAATAATTTTTTGTTTTTTCAGTTAAACAAAAAAACTCAGATTTCATTTTTTCAGGTATACGTCATCCAATTAAAGTTATATATTGTTGCCACTGCAACACAGCGGCCAATCATTTCCAGATGGAAGTGCAAAGTAACATCTATTCTAATATTTAATAATGATATTCCGTAAAGTAACACCTTTATCAATTTTTTTTTTCGAAATGAAAACGCTGTCGATCTGGAATGGTCTTCACAGCTTCACCGAACTAGAAACCTTTATCAATCAAACAGTAAGACCTTTAGGAACTGATTCCGAAAAGTTTGATATTAACTTATTTTTAAACAATATTATGTAACAAATGATTATATATCGAGTACAAATTTGTTCCCGTATTTTAAATCAAATCACAGCCTGTGTACAACAGAGCGTGGTGATAGGACCTTTTCTAATATCCAACTAAGTACACTCTCACGCGTTAACACTGGCGCCTCCTCCTACCAGTTCTTCATTGGCGGAGAGGGCCGCTTAGAGGGTCCTCCTCGCGAACCCTCTCCGCCGCCTCCTTCTGCGAGACGACCTCCTCACAGAAGAAGGCAACAACATTCCACACATCTGAGCGTCGTCAAAGCCACGCTCGGCAGCGAGAGATCCTCACCTACCGCCGCAGCCAAAATGCGATGCCGCTCCTCCCACGCAGCATATTCGAAAAGTGTGTGCTGCGCGGTATCTGGTTCAGCACCGCACTCATGGCATACGGCTGTCGGCTCCCTGCGTGCTATCCGGTACAGGTACCAACCGAAGCACCCGTGCCCGGTCAGCACCTGTAGCAGACGGAACGTCAGGAAGCCCCATCTTTTGTTGCACCATTCGGGCAGGACCGAGCTGCCGGCTTCGATTGTATATCTACCATACTGCGCGTCCGCCAGATCCCGCCCCCACCTCTCCATTCTCACCCCTTTCTCAATCTCTCTTCTTTCCTCCAGATCCCTGGGAGCTAGAGGCTCCCCCATCCGTTCCTTAACCGCCGTATAGTTGTATGCGGCGGCAAGCACGTTCGCCTCCAGCTCCCAGGGAAGGGAGCCGGCCAGCACCAAGGCCGCCACAGGACGCTGCGTGACTCGCAACGCACGGATATTCTGCTTATCTGATTTTTATTATCATATAGGAGGCAAAAGTATAGACGGGTTACCTGTTGTTAAGCGATCATCGCCGTCCATAGGGACTAGCACCCCAGAGGAGTCGCAAGTGCGTTACCAATCTGTGTTTGAGGGAATAGAAAGAAAGAGAGAGAGGTTAGAGGAGAGGGGTAGTGAGAGGAGAGGGGAAGGGAGATGGGTCTCTTGCGCTCTCAAGGACCGAAAGAAACGCAACAATGCAAGCACTGTCACTTCAGGTCGATTTTCTGTGAGAGGGTGGTGCTACCCCGGACGAGCCGACCCATTCATGCTGAAGCCAATAATAGCGTCAGCGTGGCTCTACCACCTATAGATGATGATATTGATGAGAAGATATTGATTTGTCTGCTAATTCCTCAATTAAAACTATGTTTTGAAAAGCAGTTTTATCATTCATGTAGCTAGATATATCTTCGTATTTAAGTTATATTATTTCATCCAAAGAGAATGAAAATTAAACTCCCAACCTGCTTAAATGTTATAATTATCCTTGACTCCTATTTGTACTTCATGACCCCCATTTTTCCCGACCCCTTTGCCAGTCGTCCTACACTCCTGGAGGTTGATATAGACTCTGTATTACTGTATTACATAAGGAATCCAAGAAGCCGAAAGAAGCAGTTGATTGTCTAAAAATAGTGTATTAATTGTTATTTGCTTTGTAGGCAATACAATAACTTTTATATTTTATTCCATTAACAGATAACAATACATTTGGGAAACAATAGCTGTGATTAGAGGAAAGTAAATTGCGATATATTTTGCTATTGTTTGGTAAATACAAATAACAGGTTGTTGTACGGATATTTTAATGTTGTTATCATGATTGTTCATTAAAATATCATTTTCTCTAAATGACTTTATTTTTATTTGAATTTCATTAAATATCGTATGTTGTGATTTTTTTATCCCATTAATTTCACTTTTTTTAATGCTTTAG
>JACEII010000025.1:7488259-7531595 GCA_014332785.1 Antheraea mylitta | reverse complement strand
CAAGTACGACCTCTATGGGGCGTCTAAGCATTGTCATTCAATGTGGCAATGTTGTCAGCTTTTTAGGCATATTTTCTTCTGGTAGCAGATAAAATGTCATTAATATCTATAATTTAAAAGTTATTTAGGTGTCTTATTTGTTTATTATTTATTTTCCTTTGCTCAATTATTTTACTTTTCAATGTTTGATTTCTTCTCTTGACATAATTAATTTGAACTATAAATATGTATCGTAACCGTTCTATATATTCAATGTAATTTTAACTGTCTTAATATTAATTAGTATAAAAGGGAACCCGATGTTATCCTGTCATATGTTAGGAGTCTAAAGGCTTTAGATAGTATGTTTTATGGCATAAAATTGACTAAAAATTAAGAAAAATCGACAACAACGCTATCTACTAAGTCTAACCATAGCTAAGAACAATTCAGTGTCGCCATAAGTACGTAGAAATTTTCACTGAAACCGGTCAAGTCGTTTAGGATAGAAAAAATTACAAACAAACCAACACCGGTTTTTTATGAATCTTGTTAGTTGTATAAACATATATATATATAAAGATAACGATTCATGTAGCAAAGTCCATGACTACATAAAAGCTGTAGTGATATTTTCTAGCTATAGATTAATTCTTTGGAAGGAAAGCAAATACGACTACTTCTATTGAGAGTGGAATAATACTACATACAGTTTAGACCGCTATAGAATGATCGTACTGGCTTGTGTCCAAACATTTAAACTAAAATGGAAATGACCGTATTAAATGTATTGAAGCGGTCATAAATGAGACATTCATGTTCAAAGTAATCGAGACATCTTATTAACTGCTTATAATCAAGATTTAAATTAAAAAATAAGAGAGATTTTTTTTTTATATATCGTAGGAGGCAAACGAATAGATGGGTCACCTGATTTTAAATTATCACCACCGTCCATAGACACTCGCAACACCAGGGGAGTCACAAGTGGATTGCCAACCTGTGTTGGGGAGCAGGAGGGGAAGAAAGGAAGTGGAGAGGGGAAGGTGAGGAGAGGTGTGCTTCCGGCTCTCCCACTGACCAAACGAAAACGCAACAATGCAAGCACTGTTACTTCACGTCGGTTTTCTGTGAGAGGATGGTACTAAGTCGGGCAAGCCGACCCATTCATGCTGAAACCAATATTAGCGTCTTCTTCTTCAGCGTGACTCACCACGTATAATTATTTATATTATATATTAGTTAGTTATGTTGACTTAATTTCTTTTTCAAATTTTGATGGATAGTGCATGATTAGGATACCATATTTCTATATTAGTTATACTGTTTGTTTGTATACAACCGTTTGCGAATTAATTCACATTTTATTAAAATATAAATCTTTATAACTATTAGATATAGTCTAGTGCTTAACCACTCAACAAATCATCATTTAATTTAGCATACATGTTGTCAGAAGTACAGACAAAACAGAAACATAGGGTACCTTTCATTTACAAAAAAGTGCTGTTCTCGAGGTTATATATAGGTGAGTGAAATTGATGGCAAATACAGCTATAATATATAAAAAAAAATTACTTAATTCGTAACTATAACATTAGAAACATATATGCAAACTAATTAAGTTATATGTTAGTGGAGTAATTATTTTTAAACTTATCACGAAATTCATTAAGCAATTTTGATATTTGTGGATAAAAATGTATGCTACTCATTCCTTTTTGTAAGCAAAGGTATGAAATCGTAACAAACAAACAAACTCATTTTTGCATTTATAATATTAGTTAGGACTTAGGAATAAATACTATTTGCATAACCACAGCTGGATTTCATAGTGTTTTTCGTTTTAATTTTCAACTTCATATTCCATGCCACACAACATTCTTCGCTCGCACTCTTCCTCTGTCATAGACCACAAATTGCAAAAAGATTTGTTCTCTTAGTACCGAACTAAGATTGCCAACCGTACTATAATATATAGTACTATTATACTATATTTCGGGTCAGCGTACTATATACTGTTGAAGAAATATATAGTACGCAAAAGTACTATATTTTTAACACCGAAAGAAATCTAACAAACATTTTTTTTAATAATTAACGCGCCTTTTCATTACATTCTGAGTAAGGCGAGTTCGTGTAACCGAATTCCTGACTCCGAACGCATCTACAATACTTTGTTTTTGACTCCCACTGACCTCTGTTCTCTAAACTAACTGGAGGCGCTGGTAGCACCTCAAAGTCGTCGATAGCAATCTAACATTGAATGCAATAAAACATGACATTTTTATTTCAGGCAAAACATCGTTAAAAAATGCACGAAGTGCAAAAAAAAATAAGTAGTTAATAATAAGTAACAAATATATCTTTGTGTATTTTAATTTTTTTCCATAAAATACTGTACTTGTACTGTATTTCGATGAAAACATGTTGGCAACCCTATACCGTACTGGTAAATTGAAATTTTAATACTTGAACACACGTAAATCCGCGGCCTACAACTAGTTAGTAAAATTTAAAGCAAACAGAATATAAAGACACTTATTATTTACAATTACAAACGAAGTATTTCTGCCAATTTTATCAGAATCTTCCATCTTCCCACACAATGTTGGCAATTGAATATTATATTTTACCAGAAATACCGGCATATTCCACTTCTATTTTCCTCTCCAGTTAACGGCTCAGTTGTTTTGAATAAGACCTTTTGAAATATAAAGGCTCTGTGCAAATTAATCAACGAGTTAGGGAGTCGTTAAAATAAATAATAAATTGCATAAAGTTGAATTTCATTTTTTAATTGTTATACACCGTTCACAATTACAATCAGTAAAAATATTTTTCAACTAGCTGTATCCGCGGCTTCACTCAATTAAAGTACCTAATTATTGTAAGAGGGTTTTAATAAAACTTGTACATTGTAATGATTTTTTTAATACTAACTTTTTTTTCTCGAAATGACTGCGCTATTGACCCAGCACGGTCTTAACAGCTTCACCGGACTACGACTTGCAATGTTTGTTTAAGTTAAATCGTGCGTGATCGTGCTTCGTGCAAATTAAAACCCGTTCGTTTAGACATTGAGTTTGCAATTTTCCATTTTTGTTCGTTTCTCAATAGTACACGATAATGAATTCAAAACAAAATGGCAGCCATATACATGGAAATAAAAATCCTATAAAGCTTTTGCGTGTATTTTTATAAACGTTTGTTTATAAAAATATGTTTGGAAATATTATTTTATTGCAGTAACTTCTATTCTAGTTGTCTACTACATTATTTTGATTAATATTTCATGATTTCAGTAAAATATTGTTATTTCATTGGTAGTTTTTTATTATATATATAATAAAATAAAGTAATAACTGACTGACGAACATGTCAAAGTGTGGGACAAATTACTGTGGTTAGTGCGGTCAACATTTGCAAATGTTTTCTTTTTATACTGTAGATGAGCACTGAGGAAGGAATTTTG
Organism: Antheraea mylitta; assembly: GCA_014332785.1. NCBI lineage: Eukaryota > Metazoa > Arthropoda > Insecta > Lepidoptera > Saturniidae > Antheraea > Antheraea mylitta. The sequence goes on along the minus strand of JACEII010000025.1, from coordinate 7,528,141 downwards.
GAAAGTCTACCCCTAAGATTGTGGAAAAGGGTCGAAGTTTTTTGTATGAAGATCCATCATTTTTCCGGAATTCATTCAGTCGTTACTTTTTTTTACTTTATTTTAGGCAACCAATCTTTCAGATTATTACTGCCATTGTTGCGTAGTCAATAATATTACAAGCGTCGTGTGATTATTTCAATATTCTAACAAGTTCGTGGCTTCCTTGTCAGAAACGTTTTTATGGCATCTCAGAATTTCATGTTCCGTAGTATTATTTTCCATTCACTTCACTTATCCACAATAAACTAACTATATTACGTTAAACACCACCAAGTTTTAGAGTCAAATAACACAAGATTATGAATGTAATATAAATTCCACTACATGACAGACTAAAATCCCGCCAAAACTCTAGTCAATATAAGTATTGAGATATTAAGATATTAGATATAAAATAAAATAAATATTGCATAGAGAACGCGTGCTAGGCCACGGGAAATTGTTAGTATTTTTATATATAGATGCAAAGATAACGAATAAGTGACGTACAAACACAATGATATACAACATGACTTTCGTATAATGTGTAGTATAAATTACGAAATTAAATTAAACCTCGACTTACGGATTACTCAGTCGAATAATTATGGATAGTCATCGAAATGAAAAGAGTAATGTTTAAATTTCCACATCATTATAAATATATAAAAAGCTATTCGACATAATAACTACATTTTAATGATCGTCATCAGTGTAAAGTAAATCGCATATATTTTATGTCCAATAAAAGACATCATATCGTTTCAGTTTTAATACAAAGTAAAATTGAAATGTTGAAAATTTTTTTTCTAATATTTATTTTACATTTTACACAGGTAAGAATATACCACGTGATTTTTTATACAGTAGCAATATTTCTGAAGGGCACTCTGCACTCGATTCTCGTTCTAAATCAAATGCAAAAAAGGTGCTTAATATTTGACCTAATTATCTAGAAAATTAGAAAAAAACGTACACAATCCTCTACGTGTCTATGTTGAAGCATATTGTCGATGACTATCGGGTGTTTTCACTTCCATTTGAAAGGGAACGACGTAGGAACAAAACAAAAGAAGTTTTAATATCGAAGGTTATTAACTCTGGGTCACTCATTGTAACTTTTGGCACCGGTCATAGCACTTAGGTTTTTAATATTTTATTTAGACGTTTAATTTATCCTATACGATTGTATCCATACTTTTGAAAGTTTTAGAACAAATTTTAACTTAAGTTTTCTTGGTTGTTTATCAGTATTTGTTTTAATATTATTATTTTATATGTTAAATGTGACCGTGAAGAGTCATATCCTACAATACTGCGAGTGTCTAACCTATCACTAGGTATACAATCATCTATATCTATACATATAATAAAAATGAAGTGTTTGTATGTAACAGCGAAATAAAAAATTTTCACTGATTGGGTATGAACGTATACAGGCTTCTGATAGCAAAAATGCAATTTTTAAAATTTTTGATCTGTCTGTCTGTCTGTCTGTTTGTTCCGGGTAATCTTTGAAACGGCTGGACCGATTTTGACGAAAATTTCACTGGCAGATAGCTGAAATTACAGCGGGTGAAATAAATACTCTAAATTAGACTAAGTTTTAACCGCGGCTTCGTCTGCAATGCTATCTCCAAAACGGATGGACCGATTTTCACAAAACTTTAACTAACAGATAGCAGATATCATAGAAAGTAATTTAATATCTTTTAATTTAGACTAGCTGTAACCGTGGCTTTGCCCACAGTACTTACATCTAAAACAGTTTGACCGATCTTCAAGAAACTTTATTGGTAGATAGCTGATTTTATAAAAAGTAATTCAAGTCATTTTAATTTATACTAGCTGTTAACCTTGTCTTCACTTGCAGTACTATCTCCAAAACGGTTCGACCCATCTTCACAAAACCTTCATTAGCCGATAGCTGACTTTATAAAAAGTAATTCAAACAATTTTTATTTATACTAGCTATTTACCGTGGCTTCACCCGCATTACCATCTCCAATAGACAGACTTTCACGGGACTTTCACTTGTAGACAGTGAACCTTATAAAAAGTAATTTAAGTTATTCTATTTTAGACTAGCTGTTTACCGCAACTTTGTCTATATGAAATTTAGCAAGATTTCAATTCATTCTTTATTTTTAATTAGAGGTATAAATATCAACTTATTGATTACAATTCGTCATTATAATTATTAGTAACTTTGAAGATAGACGAGGTCTTCCTAATAAGATCTTAGACCATAAATGTATTACGTAAAGAGCTCCATTATACAATTTCTTGCGAAACAGAAAAGCGTTTATTCTTTTATAGTCACATAATCTTTTTTACAATAGAAATGTATATTAAATGCAGTATGTAAGTAATTAATGCAGTAATTTAATGTAAATTTTTATAATAATATTTTAAGTAATTGTTTCGTTCGTGCCTTAACACAGTGTAAGGGAGCACTGAGGTAGTTATATGATGGGGTAAGGTTCCAAATACGCTGCTGATGACAAACCTCATTTGGTACACTGTTAGTATAACTAATGTACACATTACATATTACTGTAAGCGGCGTGCGTTTCGTACTTACAATTGTTTTTAGAGAGCATTTCTATAATTGTACATAGTCTCACAATTTTATAATTCTTTAATACAATAAAAAAAAACGCGTGCGGAGCTGCGGGTACAGCTAGTATTAAAAATAATAATGATGAATAGGTCTTATATCTTTATATTAAATTAAAAGTAAAAATAAATACAGGTTCCAAAAGTCTCAGAGAGTATCGTGAAAATCTATTATTATAATTTTTTTTAGATATGAAAATACATGTAGGATAACGTAAAACGCAGGGTGCGTGCTCAGTGCTCAGAATTAATCTATACATATAATAAAAATGAAGTGTCTGTATGTAACAGCGAAATAAAAAAAATCACTGATTGCGGATGAACGTATACACGCTACTGATATCAAAAATGCAATTTATAAATTTTTGTCACTCTGTCTGTCTGTCTGTCTCTTTGGTCTGGGTAATCTCCGAAATGGCTAGACCGATTGTGACGGGAATTCCACTAGCAGATAGCTGAAGTTACTGCGGGTGACATAGGCTACTCTAAATTAGACTAAATGTTAACCGCAGCTTCGTCCGTAATACTATCTCAAAAACGATTGGACTAATTTTCACGACACTTTCACCAACAGATAGTAGACATCATAACAAGTAATTCAATCTATTTTAATTTGGACTAGCTGTTATCCATGGCTTTGCCCACAATACTATCTCCAAAACAGTTAAATTGATCTTCGCGGAACTTTCATTTGCACATATCTGGTCTTATAAAAAGTAATTTGGGCAATTTTAATTTATACTAGCTGGTAACCGTGGCTTTGCTCGCAGTACTACCTCCAAAACGGTTAAACTGATCTTCGCGAAACTATCATTGTCAGATAGCTGACCTTATAAATATTAATTCAAGTATTTTTTATTTATACCAGCTGTTAACTGTGGCTTTGCCTGTGATACTATCTCCAAAGCGGTTAGAGAAATCTTTACAAGATTTTCACTGGCAGATAGCTGACCTTATATAAAGTAATTCAGGTAATTTTAGTTTATACTAGCTGTTCACCGTGGCTTTAACGACAGTACTTTCCCCAAAAGGTTAGAACGATTTGCCGGGGACTTTCACCTTACCTTATAAAAAGTAATTGAAGTTATTCTATTTTAGACTAGCTGTTACCCGCGACTTTGTCTGTATGAAATTTAGCAAGATTTCAACTCGTTCTTTATTTTTAATCAGAGAAATAATTATAATTTAATTGTTTATAATTCGATATTATCATTTTTAGTAACTTTGAAAATAAAAGAGGTCTTCCTAATAAGATTTTAGACCATAAACGTATTACATTATTAGTGTTGAATACTTCCATAATACAATTTCTTGCAGAACAGACAAGCGTTTATTTTTTGTATAGACACAAAATCGTAATTATAATGACAATGTATGTAATATATAAATAAAATGTATAAATGTAAATTTTTATGATATAATATCTTAAGTTATTGTTTCTTTAGTGCCTTACACAGTATAAGTGAGCACGAAGATAGTTAATCCCAAATGTGTTGCTGATGGTAAACCTCACTAGGTACATTGTTAGTATTTATATATATATATATATATTGTATACATTACATACTATTGAAAGTGGCGTACGTGTCGTACTTAGAATTATTTTCAAAGAGCATTTCTATAATTGTTCGTCTACGTGTTAATCTCACGAGTTTATAATTATTTAATGCAATTAAAAAAAAGCGCGCGGAGCCGCGGTTACAGCTAGTGTATTAATAATTCAACTAACAATTTATTTGCACTGTAGTATATGTTTAATATCTGTAATTTTGAACATGTAAAAAACTTTTCAACTAAATATATATATATATATATAGCCTTTACAATAAGTTGAAAAGGAAATATATATCTATATATATATGTATATTTACTTTCACTTTTACATACAAGCTAAAGAATAATGATAGATTTTAAAAAAGGTAACTCAAAAGGTTATATACTTATCTCTAGTACTTAAGTCGCGTCCTCATTAAAATTACAAAACTTTGGAGAGAGTGAACTGATTTTAATGAAACCAAGACTAGATATTACTCAAAGATATGCTTTTTGCGTGTTTTATCGTGGACGTAGTACCTTAACAGTGATGCGGATTTAAACAAACAAACAGATAGACTTTTTAAATTATTGAAATGTATTTTATTTTTTATTCCATGAGACCTTTTTTCACAAGAATCTAAAAAGTACAGGCACGTTAAATTTACATTCTATATATATATGTATGGATAGATGAGTATATTATTTATCTTCACTGATATAAAACACGTGTTGTAGATTCATATATGTTTGAATAACTTTCTTGAATAATTCACTCAAAAGAATTCACTCAACATTAAAAGAATAACTCACAAAAATTCGAAAGACAACTGCAAACCAACTTCATGGTATTGCTTTTAAGTGTCAGGGGGCGCGTGAATTAAAAAAAAAAAAGTTTTATATCTTTTTCCAAACGCGTTAAAATAATTATAACTTCAAAAATAATTCATATTCCTATGAACGAAGCTAGCTAGCTGTAAATATATTCTATTAGATATTGATCAATGAATATTTTACCTCACACCAATATTTAGTTTGGGTACTACGTGATCTTAATTCTAAGCAAGTTTTCGTTAAAGTATTCTATATTGAGTTATTCGACGGTTATTTGCGTTATCAGCATTACTAGATTATGTTATTCGTACTCAAAGAGATACCTTCAACTGTTTGTAAGATATTTAAAGATAAGATATTATTGTAGCTGAAGCTAATAAAATTCACAGGTAAAATAAACACTTTTTTATGTTTTAAACTAGATTTTAGTGAAAATAGTTTCGTTGTTACAATTATGAAGGAAAAAATTATTAAACAATGTATTTTATTTAGATTAATTGTGGATTATACTTTTTGAAGTGAAACTTTTTTTTTATGTCATAGGAGGCAAACGAACAGACGGGTCCCCTGATCTTAAGTGATCACCGCCGTCCATAGACACTTGTAACACCAATGGAGTCGCAAGTATGTTGCCAGCCTTTGTTTGGGGGAAAGGGTAAGCGGGAGAGGGGTAGGGAGAGAGGAGAAGAGGGGAGGTGAGCCTCCGGCGCTCTCATTGACCTAACGAAATGCTACAATGCAAGCACTATTACTTCACGTCGGTGTTTTTGTGAGAGGGTGGTACTACCCCGGGCGAGCTGACCCATTCATGTTGAAAACAGTAATATATTCAGTGTGGCTCTACCACCTACATTATGCCACGGTAGGGAAAAATTGCGTTACGCGTTAAACATAAGGTAAGTATGTATTTGTGTATATATGTATGTATAAGTGTCTGTCTGGGTCAAGTAATATACCAAAATGCGTAAATGTACTCTAAAGTATCTATACTACGAGACTTTGTCTAGCAAATAGGTTATGAGCGTTTACATATAGGTATATAATTTAATACTTATAAGCCAAAGAAGTTTCACTTCCTCCATGTGTACACACTGTTACACGCATTGTTTTTTTTATAGTTGTAATTTTGTGGTCACTTATAGCTTTTATATGTATCTTTTAGAGTTTTAGTGATTCAAAGTCACCTTTGTTATATTTTAAATTAAAATCTCTATAGAAAAGAAACCATATCTAGTCTAAATAATAACATAGTATATTAGAGACAGTATGGAAACTACATATAAACGTTCATACCGGCACACTCACACAAACATGCACATTGACGACACTCCTAAGCGGTTTTCGCGGTGCTGTCCATAAAATACCTTTTATTCCGTCGATGCGTATTGTGAGTGTGCCGTTTGTGAGCGCTTGTAGGTAGTTGCCGTACTGTCTCCCATATCTGTACTGTGATAATAGTCTAAAAAGTCCACATATCTGTCAATAAACTTTTGGTTAAAAATTACAGACACTCCAATTTACTTGCACGTAGAGTTTTTATATTTTTTATTTAAATTTTGGAACATTACAGGCATTGGAAGTGGTTCCATCGAAACACAAAGTAGAATATTTCAACCCAAAGTATCTTCGCTTTATGACGGTCACTTTTCTAAAGCGCAGTCGCAACAGTCCTTATTATGTGAGCCTGGAGCTTGATTCTTACGTGGGAGTCGGAAATAATCTCACGGTGAATGTCTATGTATAAATATTTATATTAACGCATTGTCTACCATATTTGATTCTTATATTATTTACTTTAGTATTTTACCTTTATGAACAACCATCTACAATTTGCCATGCATAACATTTTAAGGCTCCTCACACATGTTGCTTCATAAATATTCAATACTTAACGCCAAACGTATATGGGCGACTGTAATATAACATTGCATTTCTACATAGAAGTCCACGTAGGATTGGGTTTTCACATCAGTCTTGACTAAAAGCTAAATAAGTCGCGGCGATTTTTAATTATGAGGCAAAGAGATAAAGAATTATCTATGTTCACAAACTTAAAAATTATTTTAAAAATATAAATGATTATGAAGTCCTATTTGGCATACTAGCATATCCGTCAACGGCGAACTATATCGTCTTCAGGGATAGAGTGAATAAGGTTGCCCAAAGTCGCGATTGCCTCGGCTTTTTTTCACTTCGTTTCCGATTCCTTTTTTTTATCTAAAGACAATCTTTCAGCAAACAGAGGAGAACACTTTTTCTTCGCCTTTTTTGATCTCAAACATCTATAGAGGCGAGTTTGATCGATTGTTTGCGTGGCAACACGTCGCTTCGGTTTGCGTTACTACACTATATGATTTAATTTTTAATTTTAGTATTGGATGAATATAAAACATGTATTGAGCAGTCATCTTTTTCTCGACAAAAATCTTAATTTTTTATTTTTGATTATGCCATACCTATTTTCTATCATAGACTATCCTCTTATACATATTACCTGAACAAAATAATTCAGAAGTTTCACATCTGCCAGACATCTCGCAATGGCTTATTTTTTTTTTTAATTTGATATTTGTTTAATTGCTCTACTAATAATAATTGTGTGACACGCAGTTAAAAATGGCCTTACTGGAAGAAATTAGCAGCGGTAATTATCAGCCGACACCGATACAAGGAGACTACAAACTATGCGATTTTTTATACAAAGAACCGTTTTTTGGACAAATGTATGCTAAACAACTGCCCGGTAACTGGAGCTGCCCATTCCCACCTGTAAGTTAAATAAAGTATTGTTATTTCGCAAACTAGTGTTAAACAGCACATTGTTTTTATGTATACGTTTTGTTGTGGCTAAAGCTCATTCTGTGAGAAAATGTTACTATGTAATATTGAAAATCTATACACGTATCGTTACATTTCAAAATCAGCTGAATTCAGTTTTAATCGTCCCTATAACAGGTTTTTTTAAGATATTCACTTTCTATACACCAAGAGAAAAGTTGAAAGAATGATCTTCATATTTTATATGTACAAATTTTAATACTTCACTTCATTCACCACCCCTGGGCAAAGACTGTGGCTGTACAAAACACAACTTCGACCCCTTATGGAGTAATGTTGCTATATATGGGCGGGAGCACCTGGATACCGGATTGGACCATTTCATTTGGCGCAAAAACGAGCTGTGAGAATTGTTGGCAATCCTAAGCTTACAAACGGTATCGAACCACTAAGTCTAAGGAGAGACGTCACCTCTTTATATGTGTTCTACTATTTGTATAATAGGTTGTGTTCCGAGGAATTGTTTAACATTATGCCTGTCGCTGCTTTCCACCATCGTACCTACTGCTTGTCATCGGCAGGAAATTCATCCCCACAAATTGGAACCAAAATGGTGTCGGACGGTCCGGTTTCAGAGGGATTTTCTTCCACGAACAATCTGATTGTGGAATGAGCTTCCTGCTGAAGTTTTTCTGGAGTCTACAGTATGTAGTACTTCAAGGGTAAAATAAATAGGTTATTTAGGGGTCAGCAACGCGTACGTGATATTTCTGATGTTATAAGAGTCCATTGGCAGCGGTGGCCGCTGTACATCAGGCGACCCGCATGATCGTTTACTACCGCCGTGGTATAAAAAAACATTTTGAAAAATAACACTAAATATTAGGAACCCCTAAAATTGGATTTAACTCAACTTAAAATGTAACGACACATAAATTATACATATAAATCAAATTTAATTATTTGTTGTTTGTTTGGATTAATATTCAGAACGGCATAACCTATTTTTACAAGTAGACAGATGACATAAAACCTAAATCACTAATCAGAGCGAAAATACAATGTCAAAGTTAATCATATAGTTTCTGAACTGAAAACTTTCTCTCGTCTTCAAAGTTTTCAGTGAATTAATAGTGAGTTTTCGTACGATTGTGATTCTCAAACTGTATAATTGAAATAGCAAACTCGAAATTTAACTATAAAACTAAAATTCCGAGTGTCGAAACTGCAAGCGTTTTTTTTTTTAGCTTTTGTTGTTCTTAGTGTCTTGATAGTCGATTGTTGATTTATAGGGAAGGTAGCAATTTCTTGCAGTTTCGTAAGTATTTTCTATACAGTAATTACTTTAGAATCTTATTTTATATTCGTATATAAGAACGACTTGCGACTCCTCTGGTGTTGCTGATGTCTATGGACGGTGGTGATCATTTAACATCAGGGGAACCACCTGTTCGTTCATAACATTAAAAAAAATACATACAACATCCATTTTATATGATTTATAAAAAAATAGATTAAGGTAACAGTTTGCATAGATATTATTTAGGTATATTAAATGTTTAGTTATGTTATTGATTTTCAACAAAATCATTAAAATATATATGTATATTTAATTACCTATCTTCTCTGGCGTCGCAGTTATGTATTAACGAAGAAAATTTTCACGTATACGAATTTTGTACGTAGGAGTATTTACAAATGACAATAAAGAATTAAACAGTTCTGAATTGACGAACTTACATAAACTAAACAATTGCTTTATTTATACAAATTACAAGTACTATTTATTCTACAAATATATTTAACTGTTATTTGTTCTAATTACTTTATCCTTTCAGGGAGAATACCATTTCAAGGATTTGATAATACATTTAGAAAATTTTCCATTTCACATCCCGTTCACTTGGTCGTCGATTATTGTGAGGACCCGTGCGGATATTCAAGGAGTATTGACAACAACGAACGAAGAGGTCTTCAGGTGGAAAACATATGTAACCGTAACACAGAAGATGAAGAAAGGTGGCTCGGACTCTAAAAAGAAAACTTAGAACACAAAGAGTTGAAGAGTGCTCAACATCAAACGGATAGCAAATGCTTTTAATCTTGGTTTATGTTTGTATGTTTGTAAAGTTCAAAATAGTCTATAAGTATGTTATGATAAATATGTCTATCTTTCATTTTTTTTTTTTAATTGTGTAGTATACCCAAGTATATATTATGTATACATTAAAGTATTTAAGTATGCTTATTATACTTTGATTTGGTTAATCTTTATGTGCATATACTAGGTGAAAGGTTAGACACTCGCAATATTCTAGGATAGGGCACTTCATTGTCACCTTTAAGACATAAAATAATAATATCAACATGAATACTAATAGACAACAAAGAAAAACTTAGGTAAAGTTTGTTCTAAGAATTTCAAAGCATAGCTAATATTTAATAAATATTCTTTAATTGATTTAGAACGAGAACCGAGTGCACAGTGTCCTCCATACATATTGCTACTGTCTTAATCTGTTTTCCGTCTCTGTTTTCTGTTTTCTGTCTCCCGGTATTCATCAGTGTGATTTACACGTGTGGTTGCTCGTAGCACATTTCATTAACTTCGACGATCTATTTCAGCTCGTCTCACTCTTGGCATTTTCAAACAATAACGGTAAATATTTTTTTCACATAAACTTATGATAGAAGTTTTTAATAACGATATAGTAGTGACAGAATGATATTTAACTTTATAACCTTTCGTCTGATGTTTGGCAGTCAAAAGTTTGACAGGAAAATGGCTAGAACAGTTTGTATGGGAAAATAAAATTGTTGTTTTTGCTATCTTACTTTTTAAACCTTTTAAACCTTCCCTGGACTACGGCGAACATTTCAACACCAAAATCAGCTAAATCGGCCTTGCGGTTCTCGAGTTTTAGCGAGACTAACAAACAGCAATTGATTTTTATATATATAGAAGATAGAAGACAGATAGATAGATAGATGAATTATGTTTAATTGTCATAGACGATTTACGCGTTTTTGTTCTGTTTAAAATTATTAGTTGGTTACTTTTTGACGTAGAGAGACTTGGCCTTAAATTTGTAGTAATAGTATATATGGCGTATTCAGTAAGTGTGTATTATAGTTTCAAACTTAAAGTTTTTTCTTTTAAGATTTTCATTACAGGAATATCCACTGTATAAAGGTCCGTGTATTATAAAGATTAGGTTTAAAAATTCAGTGCTTCTATTGCAGCATTTTGAGGATACTAATTCCTGGATATGCAAATGTAGTCTTTTTTTTATATCATACAAGGCAAACAAACAGGTGGGTCACCTGATCTTAAGTGATCACCACCGTCTATAGACACCAGCAACACCAGCGGAATCGCAAGTGCGATGCCAGCCTGTGTTACGAGGGAGGGAGGGATGGGGAAGGGAGGAAGGGTATGTGAGCCTCCGGAGTTTTCACTGACCGAACGAAACACAACAATGCAAGCACTGTTACTGCACGTCGGTTTTCTGTGAGAGGGTGTTGCTACCCTGGACGAGCCGACCCATTCACGCTAAATCCAGTTATAGCATCAGCGTGGCTCTACCACCTACAAATAGTCACGGGAAAGGTCAACACAAAACTGATTACACCATTTATTCTTTTTTACGACACGAAAATATATTAGAAACTGGCCTTAAAACCTTTAACTTAAGACGGTTATCCTGAGCCAAAATATACTATAGCTGTACCAGCTACTACTACCAGCGTAAATAGTCTCTCACTAGCAGCTCATTACTTCCAACGGTCAGCCAGATTTGCCAAGTTCCCGAAAAGCATTTGCCAAGACGACATAACGAATATAATAAATTAAAGCCGGAACAAAGAGTTTCTTGCTTGATAAAATCTCTTTAAGCGTTTTCTTGTTTGTTTCCTATTATTTTATGAGCACTTGGTACTTTTTTATGAACTTGCGTATGTTCTTGGATTTATTGTGAGTAATTTAATGTGAGATGACAAGACCCATGGAAATGTAGGCGTATGTGTTGTTCTGACAATTACATGTCACTATGACACTATACGGTCACTAAATCGGTTATTTAGCTATTCAGACCTTTTACTTGTTGATAAATGTGAATGTGGTTTTGCTTGTTACATTTTCACGCCGTAACTACAAAATTGAACAACTTGAAAATTTTGCATATTCGTTAAGAATTCCGAAAAGAGCTTAGGGTATCTTTGATCTAGATTTTTTTTTTTCATATCAAAGGAGGCAAACGAACTGGGGGGTCACGTGATGTTAAGTGATCACCACCGTCCATAGACACTACCGACATCAGGAAAGTCGCAAGTGCGTTGCCAGTCTGTATATAGGAGAGGGGGAGGGGAAGGAAAGGGAAAGAAGGAAACAGGAAGGGAAGTGGGCCTCCGGCGCTTTCACTGACCGAACGAAACACAACAATGCAAGCACTGTTATTTCATGTCGGTTTTCTGTGAGAGGGGTGGTACTACCCTGGTCGAGCCGACCCATTCATGCTAAAACCAGTAATAGCTTCAGCGTGGCTCTACCACCTATCAAAGTAGATAAAGTAAATAGATAAAGTATTGCTCCCGGGTGAGAGATTGAATTCACATTAACGGGAGCAAAACCGTAATTAAAAGCTAGTGCTTATATAAAAAGTTATAATAGTAAAAAAATCTGATGTGTTTTTTTATATTTGTATGTTTTCTTTTATGTTGTAGGAGGTGTAGCTACCGAGCATGTCATCCTCTTTGGCGGACAAGCATAAACTTTCCAAACGTAGGAGCTACGGCTTACTACTATATAAATCTAGACTGACACGGACAGCGTACTAATACTCGGAGTGCGTAAAATATACTGTTTAATTAATATGACCATAGGTATATGGTATTTATACTAATGATATTACAAATAAATGTAATATCATTGATTTATACAGACACGCGATGTTTCATTTGTTTGTTCAATTGTTTGAACGACATTCTATCTATACTAATATATAAAGCTGAAGAGTTTGTTTGTTTGTTTGGTTGAACGCTATGATCTCAAGAACTACAGATCCGATTTAAAAGTTTCTTTTAGTGTTAGATAGCTCATTTATCGAGGATGGCTATAGGCTACATATCATCACGTTAAAACCAACAGGAGTTGAGCACTAATTAAGAATGTCAAAAAAACGGGCTATTTTTTAAGCTTCCGCTGCGTGTTAATGTCAGTATTATATGCGTTGCCATGGTAACGCGATAACATTCTATCGGAAATATTTTCATGGTTTATTTTGTGTTCCTACTCAAAAAGTTTGTTCTACGTTAGTTTTGTTTTCAATTTTTAATTATACGTGGTACGTTTGTGTCGGAAACATTTGTAAAGTTTATTTTGTGCTGATATTCTTAAAGGTTAGTAGTAATAATATTCGTCCATCACAATACAGGCGAAGGAATTAATCCATACTGCCAATTCTGAAATTGTCAGTATAGGTAGTTCTTATGTATTCTCTATACATAAGCGCCAAATCTTTCTATATAATATTTCGTAAATTTGTATCTTCTTAATTTCAAGCTTACAGAATACATGCTCCATGGCATTAGTTTTCATTTATTTCACTCATGCATAATAAACAAACCATATTACATAAAACGCCGCCAATTGAACACAATATAGAGTAAAATAATACAAAATTATGAATAAAATATAAAATCCCTACATAACACTGACTGAAATCCCATCAAAAACTCCTCAAAAAGTTTATTCTACGTTAGTTTTGTTTCTAATTTTTGGTTTGTGATATATTGCGTATTACGTATTATAAGAGTAAAGCGTGTGTATATAATATTCAAATAAATACTTTTTGATGAATACATATATCTGCGGTGCTACAAATATCAACATTTTTTTTTTATTCTATCGATATATCTGTTTGTTTATTTGTTCCGGGTAATCTCCGAAACAGCTGGACCTATATGAACGGTTTTGTTTTCTTAGAAATGATTGCGCTATTAACCTAGCAAGGTCTTAACAGCTTCAACGGACTACAAGTAATATTTGAACGGAAATTTTACGGGCAAATAACCAACTAATAGCTGTTTTAGCGAGCGAAGCTAGCGAGTTCAGCAGACGATACCTGATATTATATCTATACAATAAAAGATTGAACACATATTGTTCGATAATGTATAGCTTAATATTTTCATTACTTTCTTATATAGTGTAAGTGAGCAATGAGGCTGATACATAGATAGTAGTTTAAAGTTCCAGCTATGTATGTGGCTTATGATAAATCTCATCCCATTCGATACACTATTAGTATTCACATATATAATGTACATATTACCTGTTACTGTAGATGATGTGCGTGTCATACTTACAAATATTTTTGAAAGAATATTATTGTTATTTACACATCTAATAACAATTTTACATTTATTTAATACATTCAAAAAACGCGTGCGGAGCCGCGGGTAACAGCTAGTTTACAATATTACAAAAGTTTCTGCTAGTCTTCCAAAGAGGATGACATACTCGGTAGCTACAGAGGCAAAGGAACAAGTGGATCACCTAGACTGCGTTCCACTAGAAGCTCACAACGCTCACCCTCACGACCGCGAGTTTTCCCGTTCCACTAGCTCTCGAGCGTTACAATCGTACACGCTAATGGAACGCATTTATGAACGTTCTGAGCGTTCAGGTAAATAATAGAACTACCTACAAAAATAAAGCAAAAGCTTTAAGAAGTTACCTTACAATTTATAAGTCTTAACAGTAAATTCTAATTATTATTAAATTGATTTAAGTATATTAAAAAAAAAACAATGTATAATTCAAATTTTATTTTATTTTAATCATCATAAAAACATAAAAATGAACTTTTTGGTCAAATGACCATGAAATGATTATAAATTAAATTCTACATTTTACATTTCATTTATGTATTTAAATAGAATATGTTATTTAATATAAACATTATTTACCGTATCAAATAATGTCATTTTTACGGTCGCCATCTTTATTGAGAATCCCCCCAATTTTGTCAACGCTCACGAAGACCCACCTCCAGACATGGGGAGTCGTGAGCTTCGCGTGAGCCTATGTTATGGCGTCATCAATGACGTTTTCGACATGACCGCAACGTTCGCGGTTGTCTAGTGGAACGGCGAAAAGGACGTTGTGAGCGTTGTGAATGTCTAATGGAACGCGCCCCTAATGTTACGTGATAAACGCCGGCCATTGATACTAGGGGAGTTGCAAGTGCGTTGCGAGCCTGTGTTAGTAGGGAGAGAGGAGGAAGAGTAGGTTGGCATCTGGCTGTCTCACTTATCGAACGAAACGCAACAATGCAAGTACTGTTACTTCAAGTCAGATTTCTGTGGGTCAGGTGGTTCTACCCCGGAGCGAGCCGATCCATTCATGCTGAAACCTGTAGTAGCTTCAGCATGGCTATACCATTTACGTTGAAAGAATAGTTATATGTTTAGTATATATGATTGTAGCTTGGGAAATTGTACAAATGTTAACAAATCAAATGGTACAAATTAAAATTGTATACAATCTTCCTTATTTACAGCCAGAATTATTTTTCTACTATTACACTGCTCTATAATTGTACTGAGAGAAGGAACCACTATCAGGTCTTCTGGCTCAGCGGTTCGGACGATTCTTACTTTATCATATACGGGTCCCTTACCACGAGTTACTTTCTCACATATTTTACATAACTCTTGAATAAACCTTTGTGCGCTTTTGTTCTTTGAAATTGTTTTTATTTTAATAAAACCTAAGGTCTTTATGTTTTTCATTTTTGTTTTCATTTTGTAATAGTATCATATTATATTACAGTCCTTTGCCATTTTCGTGTATCTATATATAGATATATATATATGTGAAGCAAAAAAATTGTACCTCTTTTAAACCTAGTTCCCGTCAACGGGTGAACTTGAAATTTGGCATAGTTAAAGTTTATATGGCGGAGAAGTGCAGAAAGCTGTTTATTTTATATAAAATGCATTAGAAGTACATTAAATTAATTAAAATATACACTACTCACACTATTACTGAGAATTTTACACAACATATACACACATGTAAATAAAAAAGACATTTTAACAGCCGTCAATAATTACAAACTTCAAAGAAGGTTGTGACGGAGGTTGTTATGCTCGACTATATATATTTTTTAACTTTTACGTTACAATTACCATTTTTCATCCCACATTCAACAACGATATCATAAAATATAACTATTATTGTAATTTTCATTTCTTTTTATGGTGAACTCACTTCAAATGATGATTTAATAATAAAGAACCAAATAATACATTGTATAATCAAAATAAGAATTTTGTTCATAAAAGTAATCCATGACTTAGACCTCCGCGGTTACAATGATGCAATTCAACCTCATGCAGCAAGAAAAAGAATTTATTTTCAAAAGCTAATTTTAATATTATCAATATTAAAAACTTCTTAGTCTTGGATTCACCATTTGATTGTAATGCGCATCCATTATTTTTCCAAACGATGATACTGGGCATATCACTATTTCTCATAATGAACAGACTACATTTAATTTAATATCACCCAAAAATACGACCCCATGGTGTCGTGTAATTCAAAATTGTGTCATGGGTTGCGATAAATTTCTTTATTTTCATGAAGTTATTTTTGCTTAAAATTTGAGCTTTACCACGTGGTTTTTGTTTCCAATTTATTTTCATTTTCATTTACACATAGATTTTTTATGTTTATATGGCAAATGGCAAATAACTGAGTAGCTATGATGAAACCTTTGATTATAGAAGTATATCCTTTGACAAAAGAACTCTAATAAAGTTCAAACTTAAAAAAAATAATTAACTATGGTCGAATGTCGACCACTGGGCGCCCACTAGTAAAATAATAATATGTATGTGGGAAGTGGCCTATTTTTAAATAAAATATATAGTTCTAATTTTCTTAGATTTTCCTCTGGGGTTTTCAATTATTATTTTAAAAATATAGACGTAAAATGCTAGGTTTTAAAAATAATTAGAGAATGTTGCGCTGATAAAGATAAAAAGGGTATATAAAGTTTAAAGACGTGTTTAATTTGGATCCTTTAATACACACCTATATAAACTTGTAGTTAGATTAATTTATTACTCAGACTATTGGTGCCCACTATTCGTGTTTTATTTGTTTCCTAGACAAACAAAAATTCTTATCAAAATTACAACTAGACATTCTGAATATAATTAAAATAATAATTAGATAGACCAAAATATTAGAAAAGAGTTATTATTACGAGTTATTTAATATAGTTCATTTTTTATGTCATATAGGAAGCAAACGAACAGGCGGGTCACCTGATGTTAAGTGATCACCGCCGTCCATAGACACTAGCAACACCGAGTAACAAGTGCATTGCCGGCCTGTTTTGGGGGATAAGGGAAATGGGCGATGGAGATAGGAGAAGGAAGGGCGAAAGAAGAGTGAAGGCGAGAGCATGGGAAGTGGGCCTCCGGCGCTCTCACTGACAGAACGAAACGCAACAATGCGAGCACTGTTACTTCACGTCGATTTTCTGTGAGAGGGTACTACACCGGACGAGACGACCTATTCATGCTAAAACTAATAATAGCTTCAGCGTGGCTCTATCAACTTATAATACGAATAAGAAAGAACATTCATTGCACTTTAGTTTTCAGAGAGCGTCCAGTTTTAAATGACTCCCTATACACTATATACACTAATAAAATTAAAACTGTGCTTTAACGTTCATTCGATTGAAAAAGGTGTTTGTTTTTGTATGTACAAGTGCTTGGTATTGATTTGTTGTCAGAGTAATAACGTATCTTATTCTTTTTTTTTTATTGAAGCACGACAAAGTGACTGCACTATGCCTGATGGTAAGCATAGTACAATCCAAGAACAGTGGCGACCACCGTGAGACAGATCATCCATCGTTGGTCGCCACTGTCATGCCGGCTATAATGACGAAAGTCACCCGGTACTGGATATGCACAGGCTGACCCCGAAACGCGACGCGTAAAAGCGAGTCACTATGACGGGCTTTTTCGCCATGTACATGGTGGTTGCGGCCCAGTCGGGCTGTATAACCCTACCACCCCCCTACCTCGTTCGTTGATCAGCAGGGTGCACCACGTGCAGGTGAGGTTGGCTTGGGTGTCTCAAGTCTTAAGATATTACTCGACACCTCTTGCACCCTAAAATTCTATACCTACAAATAAAACTGAAATATATTCTGTTTACTATAATCTAACAAAGTACTAATTTTGTAAAAATATTTTTACAAAGAATTGAAGTTTTCATAGTATTCGTTTTCATTATGATTTTCTCAAGGGTTAAGCAGTATTGATAAAAAATACTCAAGTAACTTATAATGAGTAAACGGGTTATAGGAGATAGTGATAATAACAAGAATACAATTAAATTAGCCTCAGGTTAACGTGTGTGGAACACTTTTTTTTTTCTAAAAGAAAAGTAACATGTTGCTCATGACAACAGTTATCTTCCAGTGAAAGCCCTGTCGAAAAGTCAAGTCCAAAGGTTTTGGAAATTAGCCAGAACCAGACAAAAATGTTAAAAACTGGTGTTTTGTTATAAATCCCATGTATAATTTTAAATACATTTCGTAAAAAGCTTTAATTTTCGCATTACAAACAGATATTTATTTCTATTTTATATAGATGAATATTATAATAATTAACATTTAAAAATTAGGTTTATTATTCTAAACATTGTAAGTAAACATAAATCGCTTATTATGAGTTCATATTCAAATTTCTACTCATCCTTTGTACTTATGCACATAGATAATGCTCGTCCAGTTCCGGGCAAACGTCCAAAGAAACACAACAATATAATATTTGAATGCAATGGAAAGCCGATATACAAAACGATATGCATTATTTATTTGCCTAAAATGGGGCTCGTGTGAATTCACTCTACACTAAAGTCTAAAAATAACCATTTGATATCATTAATTTTAAATGTATCATTTCCGAACTTACTTCTTTTTAAAAGCAGTCATAATGGATTCATAATTAACATATTACATTTTTTTATTATTATTTAACCTTGATGGAGCCAAAAAATAGAGTATGTCGTAAATGGAATTCAGACTTTTATACTATTTGGAAATATTTTAATTACAAAAGATACAACAAATACCTAACTCTACGCGGTATTCCCTGACGGTCACCCATCCAAATACTGATCACGTTCAATGTGATCGGACGAGAACTGGTGTTTTCGACAATCTATCCGACACAGTATTTACCCTCACACAAATAGGCTAAAGATCAGAATTTCACAATTTTCCCATAAGAATTTTCACTTTAATGCTTTAACAGTCATAAATACTTGCATAAAATAAATTGAATCTCATTTCGACTTAGGGTTATTTTTTTTTACTTAAAAATAGAAAATAAAATACAATATTTTTTTTGTAACCATTTCGAAAAATATAAGACCTGTTCTTTGTTTTTATTGTTAGCAATGTAAAAAAATGATACCGACCGTTTTGTATCTTTTTTCTTTCAAAAACGTTGATGGAAAAAATATTCCCTCTTACTGTAAAAAGGTTTAAAAACACTCTTGCTGAAGAATAATTCAATTCTACATACATGCGAAGGACCCCGCAAGCAAAACCTAGTAATCAATAGAAGTCTGGTGAAGCTGTAAAGGCCTTGCAAGGCCAATAGCGTGGTCAGTTGGATAAAAAAAATAGTTATCAATAATTTAGCAAAATTCTTAAGCACGTAGAGTTCACCCTAAACATAGGAATATAAATTAAACACGCCACAATATTTTGTCACTTCGAACAATTTGTCTCGTCTATCATTTGTCTGGCTATTTGCTTAAAGCTCATCTGCAGAGAACAGGGGAGGCAAAAACAGCCACTCGCTTGTCGTCCTCCCTATGATTGATTGTAGTATCACTAACCACGCTTCGCTGCGTTATTCTTAACTTCACGGATCACGAGCAGATAACCAATAAAAGTATGGATAAGGAATATTAATATATTACGATTAACTGATGCTTAAACAAACACATTTATATCTCTAATGATTCTAATTTAGTAACATCCTTCACCAGTAGGGCTGTTGTTTATTTAAAGCTATAACATTTTAACTAAATCTATACTAATATATAAAGCTGAAGAGTTTGTTTGTTTGTTTGTTTGGTTGAACGCGCTAATCTCAAGAATTACCGGTCCGATTTGAAAATTTCTTTCAGTGTTAGATAGCTCATTTGTCGAGAATGGTTATAGGCTACATATCATCACGTTAAAACCAATAGGAGTGGTGCACTAATCAAAATTGGGATATTTTGAGAGCTTCCGCTGCGCGTTAGCGTTAGTATTATATACGCAGCCATGGTAACGAGATAACATTCTATTGCAAATATTTTGATGGTTTATTTTGTGTTCCCATTCAAAAAGTTTATTCTATTGTACGTTAATTTTGTTTCTAATTTTTGTTATACATGGTACATTTATATTGCAACCATTTCCAAAGTTTGTGTTGCTATTCAAAAAGTTTAGTAGTAAAAATATTCGTCCAATAAGACAGGCGAAGGAATTAACCCATACTGCCAATTCTGAAGTTGTCAATATAGGTAGTTATTATGTATTCTTTAGCCAGTTTTCTTCTATGTCCAAGTTTCAAGATTATGAATGAAGATGAAGATGAAGAAGAAATGAAGATTATGAAAATCCACGACATGACAGACTAAAATCCCGCCAAAAACTCCTCAAAAAATGTATTCTACATTAGTTTTGTTCCCAATTTTTGATTCGTGATATATTATTACGTATTATAAAAATAAAGTGTGTGTGTATGTAATATTAAATTAAATAAATTTGGTGAATACATATATCTGTGGTGCAACAAATATCAATAGTTTTCTTTAATTCTGTTGATATGTCTGTTTGTTTATTTGGTCCGGGTAATCTCAGAAACGGCTTGATCAATTTGAACGGATTTTTTTTAGAAATGACTACGCAATTACCTAGCAGTGCATTCGTCTGTGTGAAATTGATCAAAACTTTATTTACATTTATTTTTGAAAGAGTATTATTTTAATTTACACATCTAATCACAATTTTAAATTTATGTAATATATTAAAAAAACGCGTGCGATGCTGCGGGTAACAGCTAGTGAAATGTGAACAGTCATCGGAAATTTCAACAATAATCAATTCTATTGAACCTCTGTTGAATAATTAAGAACTTGTTCTTATTAGAACTTTATTACTGATTAGTTATTATATTACATTAAATAGATTGCTATCCAATTATATTTTAGATGTCATGACTTGTGCGAATTTCATACTTCACAGTAATTCAAGACGAGGGCGTGTGAAATATTATTTATAAAATAAAATATTTTCTATTTATTTGAATGTAGGACACGATTTTCTTCATTAATCCTTTGGTAGATCATGGTCACATTTAACATATAAAAGAATAAAATCAAAACAAATACTAATAAACAACAAAGAGAACTTTGGTTAAAGTTTAATTTAATCTGTTAAAAGTATGGCAACGATACTTTTAAACTAAAAAAATCACATTCAGGTTTCATAAACAACGTTAAAGAGACGCTTTTCAAGGTTGATCATTACGTAACTGCTTATTGTGTGAACGACGCATAGCTGATTACTGAAAAGTGGGGTACGAGTCATGTGTGGGACGCGAACTTAACTGCGCGACACGGCGTACTCATTGCTTTCCTTATTATTACACCAGTTCGTTTTTGGGTAAATCACCTGTTGTTGAGTGTATATCAGTTTTGTGTTTCTCTTTATGGGTCAAATATTAAGCACCTGTTTTTTAAATTGATTTAAAACAAGAATCGGCTAATTATTAATCCTGTAAAAATATTGCTGGCGACTAACCAGTCGCGCTGTATAGCTTATACCAGTTCTAAGTTATTTTTAATAACAAATCACATGGTCTGCTGATTACCGGTCACTTATTAATTGTTTAAATATCTTGTACACTTGAGAGATAACAAATAATAATTAGTTTAATTTTGGTCAAGTACAAAATACGAGAACAAAGGTTAAATACATTAAATAGTGATATTTTATCGGATATTTACTAAGAAAGGGATTGTAAATATGTACCTAATTCAGTGATAAAATTTATACAACTCTTTATAACAACAACCATAGCCATTAAATGGGAACAGAATTACGTTCGAAAGCGTAAATTTTTAATTGAAATCGGTCAATAAATATCGTGAATCGCTTTTTATAAAATTTAAACGGTCGAATAAAAGAGCCAATAAAAATAACTGAAACCAAAATTGCTCAATTATTACCTTACAGAAATTTCGCTAAAATATTAATTATATTTGGTTTGTTCGTTTTTCTTCTATTTCCCGGACAGTAAAACAATTTTTCTATATCTAGGAAATAAGTCTTTGTTGTGGATATTGAAATATTAAGCTGTCAACACAGATGTAGTATAACAACAGATTTTTGTTCTGTTAAAATAATCTACGAGTATTTCGCTTACTTCCATAGTTTACATCTTATACAATGGCATTTTTGTGCTTGTTACCATTTTGATTGAGTGACCTAAGCGTTCGCCTCAAAATTGCGATAAAGCTTTGAAGCCCTTTCAGCTAATAGTTGGTTAATTCGACGGAAACTTTAGCGTGGGTGACAGCAGCTGAAATACATATAATATTTAAACTACAAAGCAGGTAAATAGTCACTACAGCGTACAATCGAACTCAAAATGACTATGTTTGAGGCCAATTATAATAGGTTGTTTAACTTAGGATTGAGTATCGCCTAGAACTCCAGTGCATATTACCAACCATGATCACACTATAAGACATTTTTTTTAAACGACGACGATTGTAGTTGACAGTTTTAATTACCAATACATTTAAAACAGAGTTAAGTTCGGGAGCGCTGGGATTGTCTTTTTAAAAACTAATAGTCGAATTTATACCGTTTATTACTATAATGTCGATTTTAGACAAAGAATTATACTAAAAACTAACTTGGTCGATTTTGAGACCTCTAAAACTATGTCTTAAGCCTACGAGAGACAATGCTAGACTCTCCCGAGAAACCTTAACTTGTTTCTCACATCGGTTATTGTGGTATGCTGACCTAGCGTCTAGCTCCCGTCCTGTTCGGAGAACACTAGGTAAGCTTAACGGAGTTTAGGCGTGTGTATGAAGTCTGTGGGAATATAGCTACAGTTACCATTGTGATATGAAAGACTGTTTATTAACAAGTGTTAATTTTAGGTAATAGCCCTCTAGTTTCAATAACGTCATTCTGACAAATTATGAATCTTTATCTCAACTCTCTAACACCAACACAGAACGAGTGTTGTTAATTTGCTAGTGCAATAGGTATTTCAGTGCTACTTCTGAGGTTGAACCTTGCACGGGTTCTACAACTCAACTATAGGATCTCCCGAATCGCTTAAGAACAAGTGTCAGAATTTAAGTATTTATAAACGGAATAAGCCTCGTAATAAAAGTTCGATAAAGGAATACATTTCCGTAAAAACTTAAATAAAATAAACTTTGTAAACGATCAGAATACATTTAATACTAAAAATATAATTTAAATTGAAAAACCCTACAATAACGTGTATCGAAAAACCTATACAATTCTCCAATATAAATAAAACAAACATAAACTCGTTCTCTTCGTAAAATCTCATTTTGTTGGTTTACAAAATTAAAAACAATTGCCACTAATTCAATTTTTCGCTACAATGTATATATAGGAGACGAACGCAGTGTGGCTCATTGTTTTACTGGACGGCGCGAACTTGGCGAGGCAACTACAACATCGTTGTTCAATTATTTATTTAATTACATAACATATTACATAACACTAAAATCTATCATATATAGATAGGAGAAGATAAAATAGTTCAGTACCTTTTTCTATTTTGTTTTTGAACTGATTTTCTTTATTTTTTCAATTCGTTTAGTAACCTAACTTTAGAGTATCAATAGAACATTTTAGATACACTTCGTTTTCGCCTTTGTTTAGAAGTCTGTATCCGTTATTCTACACAATTCTTTCGTCTACTATTCTGTTACTACTAAAATCTGTACACTCTTTGGCAAAAACGCCCTTTAATATTGAAACTTAGAAAAAGAATGAATTCTGATTGAATTTCTATTATTGGACGACCATTGCTTCATTTAAATTATATGATGTTATAGCAATTTTCTTTGAACGTCTTAATTGTTTTTAGTTTTTTTTATATATCAAAAGAATACGTAGATCACCTGATGTTAAGTGGTCACCACCGTCCCTAGATACTTGCAACATCAGGGCAGTCGCAAGTGCGTTGCTAGCTTGTGTTGGGAGAGAGAGGAGGAAGGAAAGAGGAGAATAGGAAGGTGATAAAAGGTGGGCCCGGTACTCTCACTAACTGAACGAAACGAAACAAAAAGCACTGTTACTTCACTTCGGGTTTCTGTGAGAGGGTGGGACTCCTCCAGGCGAGCTGATCCATTTATGCTGAAGCCAGTAATATCTTCAGCGTGGCTCTACCGCCTAAACAATTTTATTATTATATTCTGCCTTAAGGGTTTTTTTAAAAGTTTATAAATGTCCCTTTTTTATATTCAATAGGTCTGCGCTTGGCAACAATCTCACCTGATGGTAAGTGACGATGAGACCGACGATGTATCGTGCTTACCCACTAGATGCCTATTTACTCTACTCTTAAAAACTCCCAAGTTATAAGATGTCGGGAAGACAGAATTCCACTTCTTAGCCGTACATATAATGAATGTGGAAGCAAATCGTTTCGTACGAATTACGGGAATATCAACCACGTAAGCATGGAAACCCTCACGGCGTCTAGTCGTCCTCAGACGGAATGGGGACGGCGGAATTATATCATTTAATTTCTGTGCACACTCTCCAAAGTGTGACCTATAAAACAATGAAAAACATGCCACTTTTCGTTGATGGTCTAAACTGAGCATTCTTGTATCCCACAGTGCTTCATCACCGATAAGCCGACGAGGACGATGCTCAATAGTGTCAAGAGTGGCCAGATGATATTTGGTTGATCCATCCCATAGGTGGCAGCAATATTCCACACATGAGCGTACTTGAGCTTGATACAGGTTAAGAAGCTGTTCTGGTGTAAAATATCGCTTAACTTTAGAGAGGATCCCTAGTTTTCTTGCAGCTGTTCTCGCTTTCTGTTCAATTGAGCGCCCGACATTGACATCCGATGTTAGTTGGATCCCAAGAAGCTCCACTTAAATTAAAATAATTCCATTCCGTTGAAGAAACATCAAAATAAATGTGAAGATTTAAAAGGAAAATAATTTAAATATCGTCTTTTAACCCAAATATAGAGTTGTATACAAATTATTTAAGCATCACTTATTTTTTCATTATACTAACACAGCCGAAATTATAGTATTCAGAACACCGTAATTATCTCCACAACTATGTATGTATAATACGTACAATATGAAAGATAGAGGGGAACTACTGGTAGTAACCGACAATCATTATAATTGTTTTTTTTTTTATTAATGGAATTCGAATTACTCATATCTATACGTTTTAACATGAAAAAAGCGAAAATTGTATGATGGAGATTGAACATGGGTTTTATTCCTAAAAATAGTAGTTGTTAGAAAATAGATTTTAAATATTTGATTTTGGTTTTATTATACGTTTGATTGTATTAGATAAGTAAGCAAATATGAGTAAATCTCTATCGCCATTTTAAGGTATCATTATTTAGCACCTGGACGACCGAGCCTAGGCCGGTTCTTTAGAAAACATTTTTAAATCAAAATAAACTGTTAGGTTTACCTCATAAAATTAAAACTTTTTTTTTAATATTGTTATAAAAATAATATCTCTTTTGCTGTCACTCAGATTCGAACTGGGGTTACACGGATTTCTAAGCAGCCGATCTCCATCTGTACTATATTCGTTTTGACAGCGGCGGCGAAATTTACCTTTATATTCTAGATATATTTTTTCATTGCCTGAAAACTGTAATAAAAAAAGTTTTCTACGAATGAAATCTAGATCGATTTATCGTCCCCAAACCACCTACATACTAAGTTTCACGGAAACCGCACACGCTATTTCCGAGATCCTGCATATATAACAATATAAAAATATACAAAAATTACTGGTTTAAAGGTATTAGATAGTTAGATATAATTTTCCACATATTTTCGTTTCCTTAATAATATACATAATGTGAGAATTGGAATTAAAACAAATCTAGTTCATTGATCTTATCGGAAATAAATTCATATTCAAATATATAAATGAATTAACCCAGTGTCATTTCTAAGAAAAATAAAAAAAGCCGTTGGTATATTTGCTTTGGTGAGTCCGTACATTTTAGAACAAAAGTTCGCCATTGCTGTACACAACTGCGCCGAACTGCATTTATTGAGGCGGAAAATTGAACTACTGCCAATTTTATGTTTTTCAATTGAATCTAAAGAAAGCTCTTCAGCGATTTAAGTGATTTTAGTTATTTTAATGCATTTTAAATAGTCAAGAATCAGGTGCCTATTTGAAGTATGTTTTCTACAAAGTTTAACTTTAAGCTAGTCGTTTTAATCTCTGTTCATTTAAATTCACGTAGTGATTAGAATTCCAATTGTATTAATTAATCCGTAATTTAGACTTACTATAAACCAAATTAAAAATTATTTTAATCCTCTAGAAACACATAAAAAATATTGTTCATTTTGTATTGATCAAGGTTCAGTGATTAGCTTAATCGGACACCGCTTCGATTGACGCAGATTCGAATCCTTTACAAGCCAGAACTTTCGATGTAGGAAAACATTATAATGCAACCTGAAGAACACAGATTTGGCTTACCATGTTGACAATCTCAGACCACAACGTCGTGTAATATCTGGTGTGACTGTGGTCGAACGATAAAACGCATCTATCAAGTAATATTATAAAGAAGTAAAATTTGTGACGTTGTGAGTTTGTCAGATTGTAGGGGGTAATCTCTGGATCTTCTAAATCGGTTTTGATAATTCTTTTACCAACCGAAAGTCACGTTATTTGTGAGTGTCATATATATATATATATATTAACCCGAAAAATGAAAAGACTTTTTTGTGGTAGTCGGATTTGCAAAGTAAGTCGCAGAAAAAACGGTCGTACGAAACGTTTCTTACGAACGACGCTTTAACAATGAGAGATATATTGTGTTATTATATTATATTATTGTATAAAAGTTGTAGAATTAGATAATGCCTACAAAAAAGTCAGGGACAGCATATGTCTAAGTCTAAGGTTTTTTTTTATTATAGAGTGGGATAAATTATTAAAAAAATTATAAATCGTTAAGATAGTGTATGAAGAAGCGTTAGTGAAATGTGAAAGCGTAGATTTCAGATAAGCTATTACGTAGCCCTACACGGAAGAGACCGGTCTGTAGTCAGGACGGTTACATTACGTTAAAATCAGATGTAATAAGGTGTACTTACTTTATATATTTTAATTAGTACTGAGGTAGTTATATAGTGGGTTAAAGTTCCAAATATGGTGTTGGTGATAAACCTCATATGACACACTTTTTGTATTTATATATCTATTAGCGGGCACGACGGATGTTGTCCCACCCTGATAATAAAAAAAGCCTGTGTGTTATCCATCCGCAGCGCCACCTACCGGATCCAATTGTAAATTTAAACCATTCTTGTATCCACAGGAACACGTACACAAAATTTCATCAAAGTCGGTCCAACCGTTTAGGAGGAGTTCAGTGAGTTTTGTAGGTGGTAGAGCCCCGCTGAAGTTATTTTTGATTTCAGCATGAATGGGTCGACTCCTCCGGGGTAGTACCACCCCTCTCACAGATAACCGACTTGAAATAACAGTGCTTGCATTTTTGTGTTTCGTTCGGTCAGTGAGAGAGCCGGAGGCCCACGTCCCTTCCTCTTTCCTTCTTACCCTTTCCTTCCCCTCCCCCTTCTCTCATATACAGGCTGGCAACGCACTTGCAACGTCCCTGATGTCGCTAGTGTCTATGGACGGTGGTGATCACTTAAAATCACGTGACCCACCAGTTCGTTTGCCTCCTTTGATATAAAAAAAAGACATACACACGCACAGAAGGAATTTATATATAAAGATTGCATACATTACCTGTTTCTGTAGGTGGCGTGCACGTCATACCTGCATTTGTTTTTGAAAAATCATTTCTATAATAGTACATAGTCTCACAATTTTATAGTTTTCTAATGCAATTCGAAAAAACACGTGGGGAACCGCGGGAAATTTTTTGTTGCCATATACCTGGATATAAAATTGATATATTTAGGTAATAAAAGTTTTTAATCTTAAATTTATGTTATTTTTTATTATTAATTTATTAATTTTAAACATACATACTTGAACGTACGATACACTTAAATAAGAAAAAGGTAACTTATAGTTAACTGAAAGCGAAATGTTAAATCTTAGATCAGTCATTACGTCGCCCTACATGAAAAGGGCGTGACGATCTGAACTGAAATCCAAACTGACAAGCATTACGACAAAACTAATTCGAGTTTAATAATACTTCAGAAAACTATATAGTTGTGTATATTATACGATATATGTACCTTTTTGTCTACTTTTTAATCGCTCAGCGTGGCTTAAGAACTTTTTACTTCTAAAATTTAAGTAAACGAGAAGTGGTAACTAAAATAAATTTATTAAAAAATTGCCAATTGCGTATTACAGAGTCTATAAATAACAAAATAATAGAATACCTTAATAAGTATAATGTCAGTAAGTTTCGATAGACTTGATAGTTTTAGCAATAAATTGGAAAGAAAATATTATAAAGTATATTTTAAAATTCAACTATGAAACGCGTCGGTTTATCAAAAAATTATAAGGAAGCTTTTTTGTACAGTGTTCAATTTTATACAAGAAAACGATTCGGACTAGCTTTTTGATAAGCAATTCAAGAGTTATACAATTCTAGACTCCCAAAAAGCAAGAGTTCCTATGTTACTCATATGGCAGATTGAAATTTACAATGCGGCATATCATCTTATTTATATTAAGGGCTGTGGCTTTCACAGGATTTTTTTTCATCATTTCAAAGAATATTTTCGATATATTTAAGAAAAAAAATTATAGTCGATTTTTTTGAATCAGTCTATTACACACCCTACTGCTTGAATTATACACAACATATACACACATGTTAATGAAAAAGACATTTTGCCATCCTCGCTATTCTTTATTTTTTTCGTCGCCCTAACTACCTCTAATCACAATAATACTTAAACTATCTCTTTTGCGTTATTTCATTCCTTATCTAGTTATTCTTTCACTCTCATCATGCTATTCTATTGTCTTCCCATTTATTCTTACGTTCTGATTACCTTTTTTCATACTATATTCAATATTTCTAACATGGATTACGTTACATACCATTTGAAATTAACTGGGCAAACTGTAGGTTAATTCTATTATAATAAAATAAATAAATTCATAATTTTCATTAATAAATACTTCAATAATTAATTGATATATGTAATATATGTATATATATATGTTTCATAAATTTATGAAACTTTATTCTTTTGTCTTATTGAACGTTAAAATGAATAATGGTCGAATTTAGGCGACCACTAGTTCAATAGAAATAGCCTAAAATAAAAGGACTTTGTTAAGGTTTCTTAAAACATAGTTAATTTTTCAGAAGCCCGGGCAACCGCCAAGCTCGCCTTCGTACAACTAGAATTTAAATATTCATTATTTAATTACAACTTTGTACGAAAACTCGCCTTCTTAAGTTCGTTCGATAAGAAGTTGCCTAGATATCTTGGAAACTTTTATCATAAAAAATAATTTCTCAATTCAATAAATTAATAATACATAACTTTTTCTCATTCTATTTGTACATAATTTTAGGCCGGCACTGTGTCATAAGTGACAGCCCGATAGACAGCCACACCTTCTTGTCAGTTGAAGAGTGCTTTTACTTTCCAAATTCAACTGAATTATTCACTCTCCAGAGTATTTTTTTCCTAGTTACCTCTCTCACCTAAATTCATATTCAACTTGATAGGGTGTGGTCCTACAACGAGCGGGTATAATTATGTTTTTACTAGATTTCATATTTTTATGAGACTGCTATTGTAGTACATTCGTGTTAAATTATTGACTTTATTTTAATTAATATTTAGGGGTGTGCGAATTTTCGAATTATTCGAAATTCACGAATAAAAAATTGAATTATTCAAATGTTCCCGAATAATTTGAAAAATGTCGAATAATATTAAAAAATTAGCGAATAATATAATAATTCCGAAAAAAAAAATTATTATATGATTTATATTATTTTATTAATATTCGATTCGGAACGAATAATGCGTAAGTTCAAAATTATTCGCACACCCCTATTAAGATTCTTTAATTTTAGGATTCACAAGTTAATCACATAGATTAGATGTGTTATGTATACTATATGATTATATAGTAATGAAATTATATTATTTAGCAGTACTACAAGTATTTCATTGATGATAAATAAAAAATAGATTTTACACAAGACACACAAACGTGACTATTTTTTCCCACTAATATATACATGACGTAATATAAGATAAATATATTAACGACTACTTTTATAATTCCTTTATTTATTATATAAAATTTTTACAGTGTATTTTACGGCAGTTTTGCACTTGTTTTCTACGCAGTATTTTTGTCAACTCTTAATTTTATCCTTCCTAATAGTACAAATGCGAAAATAACTCTTTTTGTCTGTCGCGCTTTCACGTCAAAACTGCTGAACGGATTTAAATTAAATGTGGTATATAGAAACTGAAAAAGTTCATTGGCTACTTTTTAATACGCAAAAATGCTTGTAAGGGGTTGAAAGACAGAGTGACTTGCGCCAATTGTCGCGTTTCACGGTTAGTTATATTTTTGGAGGGGATATCATACTATATGTGATTGCACCCTATGCTCCCGCAGGGCGGTTTCTCAGGAGAGAGCCAGATCGATCCCTGGCCACCCCTAACATGCGGCGAACGGAACACCATGGTGTTTTACTCCATGCGAGTTGGACATACCCACTCTCTCCCCCGAGAGGTTGACCTATCCATAAGGAATTTTCCCACGTTGATAAAAAAAGAGGATGAAAAGTTGTATGGAAGTATCATCATTTTTAGAGCTAAAAGCTTGGAACTTATTTTTTAGGCTGTTTATTCGATATAAATAAATGGGACATTCAAAGTTTGTAGAAACTTTACCCTCAAGGGCTTAAAATAATAATAGGAAATAAGGTATGAAAGTTTGTATAGAAAAATGTAAGGTTCCACTCCGACTTGAAAAATTCTTTCACTGTTAGTAGCTCATTTATTAAGGCTGGTTATGGACTACATATCATTAAGTTGAGAGTATTAGGAGCGGAGTACCAATGAAGAATATCTCAAAATCGTTTTTTTTCTTTTTGAGAGCTTCCGCCATTATTCCACGCGGAAGAGGTCACAAGCAGAAAGAAGCTAGTATCTATATAAGAAATATAAAAGAATAATTCATACGTAGATATTGATAGTGGATTCAAGTTTATATCTCTGCCGGAAATAAAATAAATCCCTACAGTTAATCTTGACCCTTAATAATTATTACTATCAAAATTTAGTTTTAGTAATCCCGTCAAGCTGTGAATACATTGCTTGGTCAATAGCGTAGTTAATTCCAAAAAAGAAATAGTTTTTAACGAACAAACATATATTTTTCAGTGGCACAACATTTTAAATTTGTGGCGATTAGCATTTTTTCTAAACTGTATGACAATTTGTAAATCTTATTTATAACGCTATAATTGGGACTAAACACCGTATATAAAATAGATGTATTCTATCAAATTACTAAAGGCAAATTTCAGAAAATTGCTTACGATATTAGGACGGTTCTTTCTGTGAGTACGGTCACATTATGTTTTAAAATTAAAAAAGGTTAATAGCTGATTTTGTAATATAATTATTCTTGGAATATTTATTTTTCTTCTCTCCGCTATGACAGCCAATTCTTACTGCTTAATTACTAGTTTTATTAAGAACTAAAAAGTTTAGTCTTGTGACAATTTATGTAAAAAGATGGTGTCTTCTTTATAACTTTTAATTTAGTCTTGGAAACACTATTCATATTCCGTCTTTTTATTTATAATCCATAAATATTAGGTATTACTAGTTTTATCAAGAACTAAAAAGTTTTGTCTTGTGACAATTTATGTAAAAAGATGGTGTCTTCTTTGTTATAACTTTTAATGTAGTCTTGGAAATAGTATTCGTATTCCGTCTTTTTATTTGTAATTTTACTTGTGCACTATAACTAAATTATATCGCGCAAAATACCACCAACGTAAGTGTAAATAACGTGTCCATCCTAACCAATAGGTATTATAAATATGAATTTGAGTTTGTTTCTTTATTTGTTTGTTACGCTATGACGCCTTAACTAATCAACCGTTCATAATGAAATATTCTATACATATTGTCTTGGTTATAAAAAAGAATTTTACATTAAAATAATGATTGCTCCTGAAAGATACATCAAAATTTACGTTAACACGAGTGAAGCTGCCGGCAAAAACTAGTATAGAACAAAGCTATTGTATTCTTCTATAATTTTCACGTAAATTAACTGCAATTTTCTTATGCTGTTTTATTTCTTTCAGATACATATCAGATGGATATTTATATCCATTTTATATCTATGACTATTTAAACATCATATAATAAAATTTAATTTCAATATTCTTGAGTATATTTGCCATGTTGCGGGCTCGGCGGACGTTGTCATATCTTGATAATAAAACAACTTTACAGATTATATACATAAACCTTCCTCATAAATTACTGTATCTACTGGTGAAAACCACATGAAAATCCGTTCAGTAGTTTTTGAGTTTATCGCGAACAGACAGACGCGGTAGAGGACTTTGCTTTATACTATGTAATGATTTCATTTTCACTTTGTCATTTATTTTTATTGTATTTTTTTCTTTGTCAAATGTTTATCAATTTTTTTATATCATAGGAGGCAAACGGACAGGTGGGTTACTTGATGTTAAGTGATCACCACCGTCCATAGACACTTGCAGCACCAGGGGAGTCGCAAGTGCGTTTCCAGCCTGTGTTGGGGGCGGGAGAGGGGAAGGAAGGGAAGGTGAGGAGAGGTGGTATATTTACTGTAATATAACTTTAATATTCCAATCATTGTCAATAGTATACGTTGCCATACAACAAAAAGAATAATAGTTTTTTTTTTTCGAACTGACTACGATATTGAGCCAGCAAGGTCTTAACAGCTTCACCGGACTACTAAGGCGAGTGCTTGCGGCGCTTAGCCGATTTTATTAGGGGCAACTAGCTCAAGGGTGCACGGTACACCTCGACTTGGGCTGTTGCGGCGGCGTTTTCTGTGGTTACGCGGGCGTGTAAAAAAAGTATAATAGGTTTACAGTCTAGTTCTGTATTATCATTATTGTATTAATCATCGGACTGTTAACTGTTGCAGTATCCATATCTGTAAATAAATAAATGAGAGATAAATATTTGATCATAACTTAAAGTAAAAAGTAAGTTTAAATGATTATATAATAGATAAACAATCGTATTTTACAATTAGCAAGTAAAGAACACCAAAACGGAGCCTCATCATTGTAACTTGAGTCCGGGCCGTTTAAACAACCGCATTTTATGTTTACGCTTCCCGAGCTCTCCGTAAACAATGGAATGTTTCGGAAAACTTTTGATGGTGATCAAACAATCGTTTCATTACATTTCACCCGTTTTCGACCCGAAATGCGAGCGGGTTTCATTTAAAATTTTTATTTATACCGTTCCATTCGCTTAATGTGACCAGTTGAGGCAAACCGGGTTTTTCACTCAACTAAGTGATCTTTCTGATTTATTTATGTATTCTCTATTATAGTATATTTTATCAAATGAATAATCACAAGCTTTTGGTCTCTGTTTCGGGGGTGTTATTGTAACTACACTCAAAAAAATTATATATTGTCTTTTATTATATCCGTGACAACGTGTATACAAAATTTTATAATAATCAATGTACTTAGGGCGTAAAAGTATAATAAATAAGTCTACATTCATATTTGTAATATTGCTAGGATTTAAATGATAGGTACATAAAGTACCCTATTTTTTCGAACTGATTACGCTATTGACATATCAAGGTATTAACAGTTCCACCGGACTACTAAGGAAAGCGCTTAAGACACTCAGCCGATTTTATTTGGGCAACTTGCTCAAGGGTGCACTGCACACCTCAGCTTGGGTGGTTGCCTAATACATGCAATTCACAACCTATATATATATATATTTTTTAACGTGGAGAAATCCCTTATGGATACCCACCCACCCGGGAGAGGAGGTGTGTTATGTCCGACTCGCACGGACTAAAACCCCACGGTGTACGTCTCTCGCTATGGTTGGGACGGCACGAGATCTCTATAGACTTCATCATGCCACCCCAGCGGTAGGCCCAGCAGCAAAAGCGCTGTTGCCGGGCCTCGTCTTATATGGAGACAGCCGGGTACACACCGGCCGTCTCCCTCGTCCGCCGTACCTGTGCAATGGGAAGATGGGCCCCCGACCCATCTTCCCTGGTCCGGTTACGGTGGGAGGAGGCGATCAAACTGTCGCCTCCTCCTACCTGTCCTCCGTTGGCGGAGACGGCCACTTTGGGGATCTTGCTCACGGACCCTCTCCGCCGCCTCCTTTGCGAGACGACTTCTTCGCAAAAGGAGGCCATAGCATTCCACACATCCTCGCTAACGAGCATGGCCGTAACCACGCTCACCAGCGAGAGATCCTGTCTTACCGCCGCAACCAACGTGCTCTCAGCGCACGGATGTTGGTGGCATTGAGGGCGTCGACGCACAACGGTGCACCGTAGGCGGCCATGGACCCGATGACCCTCATATAGAGGCGGCGGCAGATGGCATCTGGCCCCTCCGTATTGGGGAGGAGTCGTCCGAGCGCCGCTGCCGCCTTGAATATGCGTGGTCTGAGCCCCTTAAAATGGGGCTCAAACTGCCAGCGTCCGTCCAGGGTAAGGCCCAGATACTTCATCTGGGTCCCTACCCTGACAAGGACGCCTTCGACATAGATATGGGCCCCTGGAGGTGGCCCTCGCCGAGGCCCATGAAACAATAGGGCCTCGGTCTTATTGAGGGCTACCTCGAGGCCCAGCCTTCTAATGCGCCCGACCACGAAAGTGACAGCTTCCGTGGCCAGGCGCAACAGGCTATTGATTTCCCCCCCTCGGGCTACGACTAGGGTATCATCCGCGTAGCAAATAAGGTGCGCTCCACGTCGTAGCCCAATTCACAACCTATCTGAGCTAACCTGAGACTAGCTACATATTCATACTTATATAAGTTATTGAAATACATACCAAGCATACATACCTCGACAACTCTTATATGTATTTTGTGTCGGATAATGTTTCTAAACTATCTCAGTTCGATAAGAAATAAAAGTAAAACCCTTTCACTTTCATCTGTAAGCGTGTATGCGTGCATGTGTGTGGAGGTGATATGTGTAATGTTGTTGCAGTGATGTAAGATATTGTGTCACTGTAACGTGCGAGCAGCGCACTCAAGGGCTCCACGCCTATGGAACGGATCTAGGTTTGAGCCGCTGATGAAGGGGTAAAGTACACATAAAACTCGTCCTAAAGAGAGCATAATACCTATGGGAAGTAAGAAACAAAACATTTATTTGGTACTAAATCCAATTGAGAATTCAAACCATTCTCTGAAAAATTACAAAAATGTCTTCAAAATTGGTCCAGTCGTTTAGGGAAAGTTTAGTTATATACACGCGTACAGAAGAATTATATGTATATATTAAATATGTATTAAACAGACTTCAGTTAACCCTGAACTGAGTTTTATAGGTTCATATCATTTTTACGAACATTTTACGATGTGTCCGCTCTTCTCTAGATGCCGGATCCTTATTATTTTTTCTAAGCTCAGCGTAGTATTAACATAATATAAATTCGGAGGGCGCTGAGATTTGTTTATGGAATGTCTTGTAACAAATATTTATACTATAATTATTGTAATGAAAATGTTTAACAGATTATCATTTTTTAAAAAGATTTCTATTATATTTTCACTTATTCAAATGTCTTGTAGGTGGTAGAGCCACGCTAGAGTTATTACTGCTTCAGCATAAATAGGTCGGCTCGCCCGTACCACCCGACCCACAGAAATTCGACGTGAAGTAACAGTGTTTGCATTGTTGCGTTTCGTTCGGTAAGTGAGAACGCTGGAGACTCATCTTTCCTCACCTTCCCCCTCTCCTCTTCCCTTCCGACAGACGCGGTAGAGGACCTTGTTTTGTTCTATCTAATGACTAATTTATTACTTCATTCATAAATATAAATTAACGCGATAGATTTTTTGACAACTGATATAAAAGAAAACTATTTTTCACCAAAAACGATTCTATCTAACAAATAAGTAGTTGAAAGCACTTTCCAACGAAATGAACATAAACTGCAGGCGTGTAGGCTTAGGGATTGAATTTTAATAAAACGCCACAAAATATATTCGTGACGTTGACAGCCCTGGCAATAAACGCGGGTAGCACCCTTGATAACGATGACGTGAAGAGAATATAATGGTTGAAAGAAAAATCTTACGTAAGTAATATAAAATACATGTATGGTTGTAAAATTGACATTATATAAGTTTCCGAATCCTAAGGCTCTAAAAGTTAATAATTGTATTTTCTTTGTTACAATATAATAATTATGATATCATATTTAAATTTATTGTACTTTTTAATCTACGTTCAAGTATATAAATTAGCTATCACACTAACAGAGGCATTCACAGTTCGGCTTTTCTTCTCCAGCCGTTATCCTTTTTCGCAAGTCTGATGTTACCTAACCAACTGAGAGAAAAGAGCGAGATAAACGTTCGGCGAGCGCGGTGCATTTAATACGAAAGTACCCAAACTATTTTAAAGAAACTATTCAATACGTATTTAACTTTTTTGTAATAACACGACATATGTTTACAATTTCATCAAAATCGCTTATATTAGAATCATTTGTGAATGAAATAGTTCCAATTCTTAATATTTATTCTTTAGAAATTCAATTAGTACTTTTGTTTTTTTTTTTTCGAAATAACTACGCTATTGACTCAGTAAGGTCGTAACAGCTTCACCGGACTATTGAGGCGAGCGCTTAAGGCACTCAGCCGACTTTATTTTGGCAACCAGCTCAAGGGTGCACGGCACTCCTCGGCTTGGCTGTTGCCTGTTGCATGCAAAATCGCGATCTATCTTAGCTAACCTAGCCAACTATTCATATATCTATGAGTTGTTGAAACGTATATGTGTACCAAGCATACACGCCTCAACAACTCCTCCATATATTTATTATCGGAAAATTGAGAGTTTTTCAGTTCGATAAGGGAAAAAAGTAAACCCTTCCACTTTCATGTGTAAGCGTGTAGGCGTGCACGTGTGTGGGGGTGATCGTGTAGTGTTGTAGCGGTGATGTATATTTGTGTGTCACCGTATCGTGCAAGCAATGCACTCAAGGGCTCCCTACCGAGGGATCGAACATAGGCTTGAGCCGCTGCCGTGGGAGGCCTAATCGGGTGTGCGGGAGCGAAATTAACCCCCAGACCACGGCGACGTGATCTGTGGTTATGCCAGCGTGGGCGTGAACACGCTCTGTTTCGAGGGACAGGCTGGTACTGATCGTTCGCTAACGTGATTGAATCAGGAGAGTCGGTAAAAATGTGTCGCGGACGTCTTTTATAACGCGCAGCGTTGGGTACGGGATCATAGTTTGCGGCGGATACCACTAACGGACTGGGCTTAGTACTTTTGTATCGTACCATTTATAGAAAGGTACACTTCCTATATCCAAAATTTCATCACAGTTCGTTTCTAAAAAAAAAAAACAAGATCTACAAATAATTTGACAATTACAGAACCATATTAATTGAGAAATAATATTATTAAAATTATATAAAGATAGTCGGGTCCTTTTTGAGTTATTATAAACTAGACGTATAAATAGATTTACAAATAAGCAATTTTCGAATAAGTACGAGTACACACAGATCGAAGTATTAATATAGTATATAGCTACCGATCTTAGAATAAATACTTAGGCTTTGTACAGTGCATAATATAATAAATTAACGCACTTTATTGACAACGAGATAGACAAGCCAATATATACTTTCTAGCCCGTGTTATATTGCTTTGAATAATTTATTAAAGGAGGGCCGCGTGAACAAATTTTGCCAGGCATTGTCTCGGCTTGATATAAATCTTTAATTATAAATGTTGATTTCTCACTTTAATGATGTTACAATAATTATTACTTAAAAGAAACTAGGAATTAATAAAGTTTTAGAGAATAAATTTTAATTACACCTTAATTAAACGTCAACTACATTAAGGAATCCTAATCTTAGTGTTATAAATGCGAGTGTGTTTCTGCTTGTTTATTTAGCTATCACAGCTTAATTATTCAACTGATTTTTCATAAAAATTGTATACACATTGCCATGATTACTACCAAGTACATAAAGTTACCTATTATCCAGTTAAAATACTCTTTCCAAGGTCAAATTCACACGAGCGTTACCGTAAGTAAAAGCACTAGAACCACTTATAATAAACTAGCTGTTACCCGCGGCTTCGCACGCGTTTTTTTAAATATATTAAATAAATTTAAAATTGTGATTACACATCTAGTGTAAATTACAATAATACTATTTCAAAAATATTTGTATTACACGCACATCATCTACTGTAACAGGTAACGTGTACATTATGTATGTGAATACTAATAGTGTATCGAATGGGATGGGATTATGATCAGCCACATAACTGGAATTTTAAACTATATATCACCCTCAGTGCTCACACTATATAAGAAAATAATGAAAATATGAAGCTACACATTATCGAACAATATTAAATAAAACAGCTAAGTAGTTACTTATTTGCCCATAAAATTCCCGTTCAAATATTACTTGTAGTCCGGTGAAGCTGTTAAGCGTAGTCATTTCTAAGAAAAAAAAAAACATTCAAATAGGTCCAGTCGTTTCGGAGATTACCCGGAACAAATAAAAAAACAGACATATCGACAGAGTTAAAAAAATGTTGATGTTTGTAGCATCACAGATTGTATTCACCAAAAATATTTTATTTTAATATAAATTACACTCACTTTACTTTTATAATACGTAATATATCACAAATAAAAAAATGGCAAAAAAACTAATGTAGAATAGAGTTTTTTAGAGTGTTTGGCGGGATTTCAGTCTGTCATGTAGTGGATTTTGTATTTTTTTCATAATATTGTGTTACATGATTCTATATCGTGTAGAAATTGGTTGCGTATTATATAATATCGTTCGTTTATTTTGCATAAGTGAAATGAATGAAAAATAAAACCACGAAGCATTAATTCTATGGTCTTGAAGATTAAGAAGATAAAAAATTACGTTATATTATGTAGAGGATTCGGCGCTTATACCTTTACATTAACTTGGACATAGAAGAAAACTAATTATATTGACAACTTCAGAATTGGCTGTATGGATTAATTCCTTCGACTGTCTTATTGGACGAATATTATTACTACTAAACTTTCTGAATAACAACACAAAATAAACTTAAGAAATGTTTGCGATATAAACGTAACACGTATAATTAAAAATCGAAAACAAAACTAACGTAGAATAAACTTTTTGAATAGGAATACAAAATAAACCATGAAAATATTATTAATAGAATGTTATCGCGTTACCATGGCAACGCGTATAATACTGACATTAACACGCAGCGGAAGCTTCCAAAGTAGCCCGATTTTGAGACATTCTTCATTAGTGCTCAGCTCCTTTTGGTTTTAACGTGAT
This sequence comes from Antheraea mylitta, assembly GCA_014332785.1. NCBI lineage: Eukaryota > Metazoa > Arthropoda > Insecta > Lepidoptera > Saturniidae > Antheraea > Antheraea mylitta. The sequence goes on along the minus strand of JACEII010000025.1, from coordinate 7,488,403 downwards.
GATATGTAGCCTATAGCCATCCTCGATAAACGAGCTATCTAACACTAAAAGAAACTTTTAAATCGGATCTGTAGTTCTTGAGATCATAGCGTTCAACCAAACAAACAAACAAACAAACAAACAAACAAACAAACAAACAAACAA
>JACEII010000025.1:7452377-7488249 GCA_014332785.1 Antheraea mylitta | reverse complement strand
AACAAACAAACAAACAAACAAACAAACAAACAAACAAACAAACAAACTCTTCAGCTTTATATATTAGTATAGATAGAGTTATTAATAGATATTTTTATTTTAAGCTATTTTTTTATTATTACCAGGTCTTCTTAATAATATAAGACCACAACGTCAGCTGATATGAGGCAATTATGAGACTTATTATAAACCTTTTAGTCTACTTTTGAAATCCCTATAAATAAGTAACAGTGAAATACGTTACCTTTAGGGTTGCACGAATAATTCGAATCAAATTATTCGAAATTCACGAATAATTTCGATTTATTTCGGAATTATTATATTATTCGGAACTTTTCGAATTATTCAAAATATTTCGAATTTTTCGAAAATTAGAATTATTCGATTTGATTTCGAATCAAATATTAACATTCGATTCGAACAATATTCGCACACCCCTAGTTACCGTATTTTCTCTGTATAGATTCACTCGCAAGTTTAAATCGAAGTCTATGATTTCTACACTCTTTTGTGCTAGTTATTACCTCAATCGTAGCTCGAGAAAAACTTCGCAAGCCTTCTACTTTTTTTTTTTTTTTTGTAGCACGGCAAATTGACTGCACTATGCCTGATGGTAAGCATAGTACAATCCAAAAATAATAGCGACCACCGATTGACACACTGTCCATCGCCGGTCGCCACTATCATGCCGGCCTATAAAAAGCTGGATATGCACAGGCTGATCCCGAAACGCGACCCGTAGAAGCGAATCACTATTACGGGCTTTTTCGCCATATTTTTGGTGGTTGCGACCCAGTCGGGCTGTAAAACCCTACCACCCCGCTTGCGCCATTGCCTCGTTCGTTGATCAGCAGGGTGCACCACGTGCAGCTGAGGTTGGCTTGGGTGTCTCAAGTCTTATGATGTTATTCGACACCCCTTACACCCCCATTTAACTTTGTATAATAAAATAGAGATTTATAAAGATGTGTATTCTTTTTTTAAATATGTTTACACGTCATTCTTATAAGAGTGAACATATTTTTAGCTTCATAAGTGAATGTAATAATGATTCATATTCACATTTCAACACGACATAAACATTTTTATTTTCTTTGTAAAATGAAAATTATTATTAATTCTAAATAAGAAATCTAGACTATTAATTGTATACAATTTTTACTATATTGTTTCATATTTAATCTTCAGGTGGAATTCAAAGAAAAACTTCTTTGAAAGCTTAGTATTTATTTTCATTACTCGTATTTCATAACTCATTCCGAACTAGAGGTGTGTCTGACAGAACCTTTCCTGTCCGAACTCTCAGGTGGTAGACACATTTTCAATCCTCCTTAGTAATTAGTCCAATTTTATCCTTTCTTAGGTTGTCTATAAGATATCCTTGTAAAAATATTCATACTTCTAGATTCACCGGTTTATGGTAGGCACTATCATTGAATTCATTGATTAATGAGAAAAAAGTTACGTATATCGAATAAGACAAGTGCGCTTTGTAATACCTTAGTACAGGTTTAGAAAAGAAAGATAGGTTGCATAAAACAACGGTAGCCTAATTAGATATCTAGAGAGGTATTTGAGATACATATATTTTAATTAATACTAATTTATACAAATTAAAACTTCTTGTTTGATACGAGTAAAGAACTTTTCTATCTCTTAGACTAGATAATCAATTTCAAAGTGTAAGGCAAGGCTATATTTTGCAGATCTTATTATCAATAAGCTCAAAGCTCCTCGTCAATACTTCATATGTATATAGCTTTAGCTTTTAACCCTTTATTTACATATTTTCTTTCATTTTTATGTAGGAATACTTAATATCTGTTGGTTATGGTATCTGACGAGTAAATAAAGTATGTGTATTGGAAAAGACAGCTATTTTACAATAAACTAGTAATTTCCCGCAGCTTCGCACGCATGTTTTATGCATTAATAATTTTCTATTTTATTCTATACTAGCTTCTGCCCGCGATTTCGTCCGCGTGAAATAGTTACTTCTAGCTAACTAACACGCAGCGATAGCTATCAAAAGGAAAAAAAAAAGACTTTGAAACATTCTTCATTGGTGCTCCGCTCCTCTTGGTCTAAGCCTGATGATATATAGCCTTCCTAAATAAATGAGCTATCTAACACTGAAAGATTCTTTCAAATCAGACCAGTAGTTCTTGGGATTACCCCTACAACCTTACAAACTTTACCTCTTAATAATATTAGTATAGATTCATATTATATTATCTATAGAATGATAACTGACTGTCGGGATAAAATACAGATTTTCATACAAACTTTGACTCCTGTTTTCGCCACTCAAGGGTTTGAATTTCTAAAATACCTTCCCTAGTGCTCACCTACAGAGTAAAAAAACCTACATCCGAGTTTTCACGGCCTCAGTATTTTGGGTCAGTCAGTCATTCATACTTTTATGTATATTGATGTTTAAAGATTTTTATATTTTCAAATGCTTTAAAAATCAGTCAGTTATATAGAAAATCTTAGTTGTTATTTTTGGAAGTGTTTTTACTTTATCATTTTTCGATCCTGATATTCTTCCCATTTTTTATTATCACATTTTTCTATAAGAATGCTATATAATTCAGTAGTAACAAAGTATAATTTATCATAATTAAAATAATATGTCTTTATCTATGAAATTGCCGTTCTCTAGTACTGGCCATTTCAAATCAAAATAATTTTTCTTTGGCTAAGAATTCAAATTTCAAATTAATTTTATTTTAAAACATGGAATTCTTTTTCCAAAAGTAGTCATTTGTCTATTGATTAGTGTTAAATTTTCATTGCATTTCAATCTTTTTTGTCATAATGGATACGTTAAAAATTCGAGTAATTATGGATAATGAGTACGGTCGTGGCAGCAACGCAACACAAGCGGCACGCAACATCAACGACGTTTACGGAGCTAACACTACAAACCAACACACCACCTGTTCTTGGTTTGCTCGCTTTTGTTCTGGGGATTTCGACCTAAAAAATGAACCTCGCGGTCGTCCGAAGACTTTGGTGGACAATGACGAATTAAAGGCGATTGTGGAAGCTGATGATACACAATCTACGGCTGAATTAGCAGCAGCTTTCGACGTTAGCGTCAAAACAATACTGGTCCATTTACGTCAAATTAGCAAGGTAAAAAGCTTGACAAATGGGTGCCCTACGAACTCAACGATCGCTAACGCGAAGTACGCGTCGAGACGTGCCTTGCACTGCTCAACAGACACACAAATGAAGGAATTTTGAACCGCATTGTTACCTGCGATGAAAAATGAATTCTGTTTGATAATCGCAAGTGCTCAGCAAGTTGGTTGGGTCCTGATTCAGCACCTAAACAATGCCCTAAACGAAAACTTACCCCAGAAAATTTATGGTCATTGTTTGGTGGTCTAGCGCTGGTGTGATTCATCACAGCTTCTTAGCAAACGGAGTGGTAGGTGGAGAGGCAGTACAAAATGCCTTTGAAGAATTTGTTGCCTCCCGTCCAGCTGATTCCTTTAAGAAGGGTATCAATAAACTGCCACTGTGTCGGCAAAGATGCATTAATTGCATGGGCGATTACTTTGATTAATACAAATAAAAAATACATATAAAAAATTGCTTAAATTTTTTCATATAAAACGGCAATTTCGTAGGTAAAGACCTAATATTAAAATATAACTACAAAATAATATAATTATAATATTGGGCACATTATTCCGTACTAAAATATAAGGAAACCACATTACATGTTTCTCTTTAAAAACATTTTTGTGTGCATTGTTTTAACAATTGGATATTTTGTAACACTTGGTAGGTATAGGGAAGAAGTTATAACATTTAAAGTTAATTGAGTCACTAATGACTAAACCAGTGAATGTTACACCAATATGATTACGTAAATAATTGTGCAAATTATAAATCACTTCAAGAAATAACACGTATCGTAATTTTAAACTCATATATCAAAATCACAGTTATCCTTTTCTTGGAGCAAGCTATCCTAAAAACTTTAAACATGTATAGTAAAATGCTAATTAAACAACTTTGTCATCATAATAAAATAGTCCTTAAAAGCATCCAGTTCCGTCTAATTATTTGGGTAATAACTATCGTTATAAAAATATTTACACATGTAATATTTAAAAAAATTACTATGTAAGAAATTTATTAAAAATATATTAACAATAAACCTGCCTTCACGCAGACACAATAAGCATCAGCATAAACCAGATTAGGCCCCCCTCGGCAGCGGCTCTAGCCTAGGTCCGTTCCCTCGGCGTGGAGCCCTTGAGTACGCTGCTCACGCGATACAGTGACATAAAACCTTACATCACTGCTACAAAATCACACACATCACCTATACACACATGCACGCCTACACACTTACACGCTGTTTGTTCTTTTTCAGAGAAATAAACGACAAAGAGTTCTAGCTTTATTTTTCCCTTTTTTTTTTAACGTGGGGAAATCCCTTATAGATACTCATCCTCCCGGGGGAGTGGGTGGGTTATGTCCGACTCGCACGGACTAAAACCCCACAGTGTACGTCTTCCGCTATGATTGGGACGGCACGAGATCTCTATAGACTTCATCGTGCCGCCCCAGCGGTAGGCCCAGCAGCAAAAGCGCTGCCGTCGGGCCTCGTCTTGTATGGAGACAGCCGGTTACACACCGGCCGTCTCCCTCGTCCGCCGTACCTGTGCAATAGGAAGATGGGCCCCCGACCCATCTTCCCTGGTCCGGTTACGGTGGGAGGAGGCGGTCAAACCTTCGCCTCCTCCTACCTGTCCTCCGTTGGCGGAGAGGGCCACTTTGAGGATCCTGCTCACGGACCCTCTCCGCCGCCTCCTATTGCAAGACGACTTCCTCGCAAAAGAAGGCCATAGCATTCCACACATCCTCTCTGCCGAGCATGGCCGTAACCACGTTCGCCAGCGAGTGATCCTGTCCTACCACCGCAACCAACGTGCGTCGCTGCTCCTCCCACGCAGCACACTCCGGGTCAACGCCGCACTGATGGCATGCGGCGGTCGGCTCCCTGCGTGCTATCCGGTGCAGATACCACCCAAGGCATCCATGCCCGGTCAGCACCTGCACCAGACGGAACGTCAGGGAGCCCCATCCCCTCTGATTCCATTCCGGCAGGACCGGGCGGACGGGGTCGAACGTGTATCGACCGTAACGTGCGTTCGCCAGGTCCCGCCTCCATCTCTCCACCATTTCTTCCCTCTTTGCTCTCCTCCGTTCCTCTATTTCTCTGGGAGCTAGGGGCTCCACTAACCGTTTCTTAGCAGCCGTATAGGTGTATAAAAATAAAATGACTACAGATGAAGCATAATTAATTTACGATGATAATTGTGATACAGAGAACAATTAAATGCAGCAAAGATGTTCACATAATATTTAAAGAATCACATCCAATGTGTTATAGAATGAAAGGCCTAGAGATGTTTGTGATACCCTGCAGCGACACAACACCCCGGGTTTAATAACTACGGGACCCTTCTTTAATAATACAGCTGCCCCGAGGAACCCCCAGAGCCTGCGCTTAAGGGAACCTTAAATTTCTTACAAAACAGTAACGTACTGTGATTTTTTCCCTTTCGAGAATTTAATAGAGTACATAATTGCATTCTTGTTGTTTATTTAGGTTTTTTGATTTATTTGGTCGCTTTGAAGTTTGAGGTTTATTAAGGTACACCATACATTAATATACTCTATATTTATGAGTGAAGATATGCAGTAAAATATACTTATCTATTGTTTAAACATATCTTTATTGTTTTGAGTTTAGATATTACAAGGCGTTAACAAACAAACACGCAAAAATAATTATGCAAACAACATCAGGGACGTCGCAAGTGAGTTGCCAGCCTGTATATGGGAGAAGGGGGAGGGGAAGGAAAGGGAAAGAAGGAAAGAGGAAGGGACGTGGGCTTCCGGCTCTCTCACTGACCGAACGAAACACAACAATGCAAGCACTGTTATTTCACGTCGGTTATCTGTGAGAGGGGTGGTACTACCCCGGAGGAGCCGACCCATTCATGCTGAAACCAAAAATAGCTTCAGCAGGGCTCTACCACCTACATAAATTAAAGAAAATGACAAATGATCAATTCCGTGTAATATGTATAAATTTTATTTAACTTCTATAATCCTAATTCATACACAAGTATGCAGTTTAACTCAACAACACAATGCTTAATAATTTATTTCTTGAGAAATGTTTATATTTTAAAAGTATGCGATACAATACAAAATTCATATTACAAAAAGAGACTGTTATAATTATTTCAAGTTAAAAAAAGAAGTAGCTTAGAACCATTTTCGATATGTTCTTTGTTAGGTGATCACAGTTTTGTGCCAATACTTTCAGTAGTTCTGACATGATTGAGTCTCAAAGGGATAGGTAGGATTTTGTAGGTGGTAGAGCCACGCTGAATGTATTCTGGCTTCAGCACGAATGGGCCGGCTCATCCGGGAGAGTACCATCCGACCCACAGAAACACCGACGTGAAATAACAATGCTTGTATTGTTGCCTTTCATTCGGTTAGTGAGAGTAACGGAGGCCCACCTCACCTGCCCTTCTCCCACCAAATACAAGCTGGCAACGCACTTGCAACTCCTCCGGTGTGTCTATGGACGGCAGTGATCACTTAATATCATGTGACCCACCTGTTTGTTTACTTCCTATGAAAAGAAAAGAAGTGTAAAGGAGAACGTTTCATAATGAAATTCATGGTACAAACAATAAACATTTATTTCATTATTATTTTCTTAAAAATGCAATGCGATACAGAACACCAAATTACTCAACAGCAAAATAACGGACAACAATTGATAATAACGGTTATTCTGAAAATAGCACAACAGCATAATCTATTAGTTATATATAATCGATTTATATCTGTAGTTGTACATACGCGTCATTAAAACTGGTAAGACTTTTTACAAAAAATCATATTGTTTTAATTTTTTTTATTAAAGGCTTAGTCGCCATCGCGACTATATCGCCTAAGTAACATACAACTCTATAACAATAACAATGACATTAATTTAAAAATATCTTATATTAATTTTGTACAATTCTCTGGCATCTCTCGAGATGGGGTCAGACAATAAATGTGGAATGAACCAGAAGCATTAAACCAGGGTCAAATACCTGTGCTTCGAGCAGACTCTGCCACGATGTGGTGCACATCATCGATGAGACCGCAATTCTGACAGATTGGTGATGGTGCTTTACGCATCATAAAGGCGAACTATTTACATGGGATGGGTCCTGAGCGTAATTTCATATCTGTGATTGCTTCCCGACGGCTAATTGTGATGTCATCTATCCATGGTGACCCTAGGGGATGTGGCTGAATCGTTCTAAAATCCTATATGCGTACAGTTTAATTACACGTTAAAATCATTATAATAATACAATATTTGTATCTTTATTTCATATATAAGAATAAATGCGAATGCAATAATTCTTGTCTTATTCATACCTTCATTTCACTTTACGATATCGCTGGCTTAATTTTCTTAAGCTAAATTATTTGAAGATTCCCGTTCATTGCTGAAGTTCCTCGGCGATAAATATTAAATTCCTCTAGCGACGCCAGTCACAATCGAGACGGGCCGTTTGTGCGTTCCAGTGTATATTTTAGGGCACAGCAAAAATGTTTTCCTGTTTAGAAATTCTATTTTGAAGAGACTGTTATAGCGTCAATCGATTTATTGGCGTTTAATTGTTAAATAGTTCAAACAAATACTGTCTAGGTCAGTTTTATACTAAACGTATGGTTCATTTATATCTGATAACTGATTTTGGAAATATTCGTCATTTTGTACTTAGTATCAGAAATACAAAAAGTATGTGACGCTATTATTACTTCCATTATGAAGATTTTTTTTCTTATAGAGTTGATGAGCAAATTTTTGCCTTTTATGTGATTTCATAGCCTGTTTGATAGGGACCAAGTTCGTTAAGTAAAAATTATTTTATTGACATGTCGCAATAATGTTTTACTAATTCAGTGTTTGATTGCTAGTAATATAAAAAAATATTCTAAGAAGAATTATATTCCGAGGTGTTAATTCGCACACAATAAGTGAAAATAATACTCGAATAAAAATTAAAAAAATGTACGTATCCGTACACAGCTTTTTTATTCTCGCGAGAGAATCTTCTTAGACTCCCACCTCACCGGGCAGCGTAGGTGAGATTTGTACTGATTAACCCCACTCAGTATCCTTTTCGTACAATGTAGCCGGTTTTGCAGGAACTGCCTCTGCAATAATGCTACCCGATCCGGGAGGTATTGAGTTAGTAGGGCTTAGTAGGGCCCCTTAGTAGGGCCCCGACTTGTGGTCTGAACAGGGAAAAATTTAGGCTCTCGTGACGTGGGATCTGGTGGGAGGCGAAATGAACATTAATGCACTTTAACCATATGGGCCTGTTTAAGAGTTGCCGACGAACGAACTGTACATACCTGTATAGAATTTATTTCATTTGCCTAAATAAATAATCTAATATATAAAATTCTCGTGTCACAGTTTTCGTTGCCATATTCCTCCGAAACGGCTTGACCGATTTTGATGAAATTTTTTGTGCTTATCCGGTATCTATGAGAATCGGCCAACATCTATTTTTCATCCCCCTAAATGTTAGAGGTAGTCCACCCCTAAAATTTTTTTTTTTTAGATAAAGTTTTTAATTTCTATTTTTTTTATACAACATACAAAAATACATACAATCCTCAATTTTCACCATTCTACGATCAACCCTTATTTTTTAATAGCCATTTTAGTAATTATTCATTTTTCCCCACTTGGTAAATTATCCCAGAGAAAGAGCTAATTAAAACCAAGTTGTTGTCTCTTTTGTGAGCGGGTTTTATGCTTAGTTTAAAATATTTCTCACATACCAACTGGGTATATGTTTAAGTAAGTCCCTGTATTGTTCGGATTTACAAATGCAAACGGTTGAGACCGCTAACATCGGGTTTTAGGTTAATTACGATTTTTCGCGTTTAAAAATATTATTGACACAGGTTTGAACCAATTTGGTGCAGACGAAGTTGCACGGGTCAGCTAGTATAATTATAGATTTTCTTAAAAAGTCTTTTATAAATTATACTACTAGTGTCAGAGGCTAGTTCTTATTGGAAATAAAACTTTGAACTAAATTCTTCCATTGATCGAAATTCCTTCACGCTCGTAGCGGACCGCGGTATTATTGGATTTGGTAACCGTGCCTTATTTTATTATTTGCCCACTTTAGGCTCCAAACACAAAGAGAAATGAAATCAATAATATTATTCGAACGCAATAACTACGTGTTGGAGTTTTATAGTCGCTTATTTATTTGATAATTTATATACAATGATATTATAAGTAAAAAGGACTTACAATATGATTGATTTATTGTGGATATATTATAGATTAGTGCAATCAAAGAAGAGATGCGTTCGTAGCATTGAGTGAGGAATAGGACTCTCCATTATAATTCGATGGTGTGCAAAAACACAACCTATGTAAATTTGTTACATAAATTACTTATACTCTATTTATAACCTACGTGTCTCATAATAGCAGTAAAACAAGCGGTAAAAATAAACCAGATTAGGCCCCCCTCGGCAGCGGCTCAAGCCTAGGTCCCTCGGCGTGGAACCCATGAGTACGCTGCTCGCGCAATACTGTGACACAAAATCTTATATCACTGCGACAACATTACACATATCATCTCCACACACGTGCACGCATACATGCTTATACATGAAAGTGGAAGGGTTTAATTTTTTCCCATATCGAACCGAAATAGTTTAGAAAAATTAAGAGTTGTCGAGGTATGTATGCTTGGTACACATATATATTTCGATAACTCATATAAGTATGAATATGTAGCTTAGCTTAGATTAGGCCCATCTCCTCGTTGCACGGGTTCGGCGGACGAGGGGAGGCAACTGGTGTGTGCCCAGTCTGTCTCCCTATTAGGAGGGTGCCCGGTGGCTACCTTCCGCCGGGCGGACCGTTGAGGCGGCTCTACAAGGTTGATTAGCTGGAACAATCCCTTGCTGCCCCAACAACACGGTCTGTCGGTACACCGTGAGGTTTTAGTCTGTGCGAGTCGCACATAACCCACCCTCTCCCCCGAGAGGGTGGCGTATCCATAAGGGATTTCCCCACGTTAATAAAAAAAAAGATAGGCCGCGAATTTCATGTATCAGGCTACAGCCCAAGGCGAGGTGTGCCGAGCACCCTTGAGCTAGTTGCCAAAAAAAAATCGGCTAAGTGCCGCAAGCGCTCGCCTTAGTAGCCCGGTGAAGACCTTGCTAGGTCAATAACGTAGTCAGTTCGAAAAAAAAAACAGTAAAAACAAGATACACTTCATAAAGAAAGTATTCATATTGAGATGTAATTGAGAAGTCTAACTCCTACGTTTGGAATCTCAGTTATAAGTTTTAATGAGTATACGATGGGACGCGACGCAAATAAATTACTTTTTGTGTATCTACATTTCTACATGTATTCAAAAACTACATATTTCATGCGGTTATGCTTGAGATTTACTTGAATTATTATAATTGAATCGTCTTAAATTCAATAAAGCAAGCATTCTAGAAGAAGTGCTTGCTTTATTGAATTGAATTCCTGTATATTCTTTTGATATTGTATTTTTTTAAATATTTAAGATAAAAAGTATCTTGAATCTAGCTTTTATAGATGTGGGTTTAAGTTTGTTTGCCTGTTCGTTACGCTTCCACGACTTAACTACTATTATTAAGCATCATGAAATTCTACACACATATTGTTAGGAGTGTCGGAAAAGACTTCGGATACCTTACATCCAAAAAGAGGATTAATCACGAGGAATAAATAGGTCATAAGGTGTTACTTATATTGATAAAAAAAAATAGAGCCACGCTGAAACTATTACTAGTTTCAGCATGAATGGGTCGGTTCGTCCGGAGTCGACCATGCAACCCACAAAAGACCGACGTGAAGTAACAGTGTTTTATATTGTTGCATTTTGTTCGGTCAGTGAGAGCGCTGGAAGCCCACCTTCCCTACCCTCTCCAAACACAGGCTGGCAACGCACTCCGACGACTACGGCAACGACTCCCCTGGTGTTCCTAGTGTCTATGGACGACGGTGATAACTTAAAATCAGGTAATACGTCTATTTGTTTACCTCAATTAAAAAATAACCTTAATAAATTCAAGTAAATTACCTTTTTATTGCAGCACGGCCTTTTTTATTGGAATAGTTTAATTTTAAATATATTATTTTTCAAAAATATACCTATGTAAAATAATTCTCTTCAAAATGAACTTCAAACGAATGTCTAGAAATGTTCATACAAAAGTACATACATACAGTCGCCCTTGTATTTAACACGAGTTTAATTTTACACTTCGCTGTCTCGAAAGAAGAAATCGTGAGTTCAAGCACTCTGAAGTATTAAACTTTTATATGCTTCCAATATTTTGATATTTAAATGTAATAACCGCTACATTTGTAAATTCTTTAGGAATATAAATAAACCAATTAACTAATCTTGTTCAGACAAGTGAGCCATGAAAATTCTGTCGAAATATTATTACATTTTCTTTTTCGAATTGACTATGCTATTTTTTTTTATCGAAGCACGACATAGTATGGCATACGACATATGGCTGATGTTAAGCATAGTATAATCCAAAAACATCGGCAACCATCGAGAGACATCGCCGGTCGCCGCTGTCATGCCGGCCATAATGACGAAAGTCACCCAGTATTGGATATGCACAGGCTGATTCCGAAACGCGACGTGCAGAAGCGAGTCACTATGACGGGCTTTTTCGCCAAATTCATGGTGGTTGCGACCCAATCGGGCAGTAAAGCCCTACCACCCCGCATATATATTGATCTAGCAAGGTCTTAACAGCTTCATCGGACTACTAAGGCGAGCGCTTAGGGTATTGAGCCGATTTTATGTGACAACTAGCTCAAGGGTGCACGGCACACCTTGGTCTGGGCTGTTGCCTCATACGTGCAATTCGCGACTTATCCAAGCTAACCTAAGCTAACTATTCATACATAAATGATTTGTTGAAACATATATGTGTACCAAGCATACATACCTCAAAAACTCTTATATATATTTCGTATCGAATAATTTTAATCAATGATATAATTAAACGTACCTTTATGGAGAGTTCCATATTCCTTCACCTTTAATCTATTTTCGTAAAGTTCCAAACACTTGAATTCTCAAAGGCTCTGTATTCTAAATAATAGAGGGCTCGCGCTATCTCGGATCTCATCAAAATTCTTACAAAACTTTTTTTATTTTTTAACAGTATTTTGTTCAAACGTGACATATTAGTATCTGAGGCAAATTAATTAAAATTTACTATTAAATACAGCTTCGATTGAATACAATACTATCCAACTTCTCGCAAAAATATTTTTTTATCTGGATTTTTTTTATATCATAGGATCGCAAACATATTTTTTATTTGATTTTTTTTTATATCATAGGAGGCAAACGAACATGTGGATCACCTGATGTTAAGTGTTCACAACCGTCATAGACACTTGCAACACCAGAGGAGTCGCAAGTGCGTTGCCGGCCTGTGTTGGTGGGGAAGTGGTGAATGGAAGGGGAAGAGAGGAAAGGTAGAGAGGTACAATGTAAGCACTGTTACTTCACGTTGGTTTTCTGTGGGTCGGGTACTACCCCGGTCGAGCCGACCCATTCATTTTGAAACCAGTTATAGCATGAGCGTAGCTCTACCACCTCTTCCGCTATAAAACTTTTCTCCAATAAGAGATAATTACAAAATAACAGAAAACTCAGAATTAATATTGCTTAATAGTAAAACAAGTCCACGACAACTAGTTAGTGGCACCAAATAATTATATAAAGAGTTCTTTGATGGTATATATTTCCGGATTCCTTCTCCACGTGTATACTTAGATTGAAGTTAGAAAACTTAGACCTGAGGCGAAATAAACTCACGTCTAAACATTACCTGGTAAAGACCGAAATGTAACGTTTATTTCCCGTATAATCACCGTAAACTTGGACCTCTTTCCGACAATATATACGGGTGGGCAGAGCAAACAAGTTTCGGGGTTAATTAATTGCCTTCAGAGTGGGCGGCGCAAAAGATGGATGGATGATACAGCCCGAAATAAAATAACAGTATGGCTTCTAGATTATTTATCATGGCCGTGACAATATCGGGATCAAAATTTATTTTTTGAAGTTTAATATATTTTTAAAGTAAAGTTGCAAAGTAATAGAGTTTAAAATAATGAACGATAGCATTATAATAGAGCGGGTTTTTTATTTTACTTACTTTTTTTTTATGTCAAAGGAGGCAAACGAACTGGGGGTCACGTGATGTTAAGTGATCACCACCGTTCATAGACACTAGCGACATCAGGGACGTCGCAAGTGCGTTGCCAGCCTGTATATGGGAGAAGGGGGAGGGGAAGGAAAGGGTAAGAAGGAAAGAGGAAGGGACGTGGGCCTCCGGCTCTCTCACTGACCGAACGAAACACAACAATGCAAGCACTGTTATTTCACGTCGGTTATCTGTGAGAGGGGTGGTACTACCCCGGAGAAGCCGACCCATTCATGCTGAAACCAAAAATAGCTTCAGCGGGGCTCTATCACCTACTGAATTATTATTATCGCTGAAAATCAAATGATAAAAGGTTTCACGAATTACCGAGATTAATAGATTTATCTAGAACTGCAGTAAGCTCTATACTAGAACGTGCCTCTAAAGCTGCACTTGCAGGTTCATACCAGATTTGGATAGGCAGGGAGATAAGCACGAGTTGTTAAGGTGAGTGTTAATGTACATTCGAAAGGGGCCTCTTAAAACTATACCCGTGTCACAAGTCTCGGGAACTTCTCTTGTTGCCACGAGATGGACCCGGCACCCGCACGGTGAATCCATGGTATGCTAAGTAGATCGTCTCTCTTTTTAAAACTAATGAAATAAAAAAAAATACGAAGAAAATTTTATTCAAGTTGATTGTCTTTTTTGTAAAAATATATTGTATGATGCACTCAGAAAATGGCCTATCTCATAAAGGCCTATAAATATGTTGCCGAAAATAGCTCGTCAACTGTGTGAAGTTAATAGTCTAGTACTTTATCATATTGTGTATTTATTTTTATTGTGTTTAAAGATTTATAGTTATTGGTTTGAAACAAAACTTTATCGTATAAATGTCACGGACAAAACTTTTAGTATATAGTAGAAATCAAAATTGGTTCTGAGAAAACATGTTGGAAAATGTGTTATTTTTAAACGTATAAAATTAATTATTTACACGCTGATTCCTTTCGCTTCTTTGAGCATTAAAACAATTTCAAATGATCGATAATCGAATGCAATAATAATAATACTAAATAATTGAGATTATGTTGGACAGCAAACTGCGATCTATCAAAAACGAAATTATTGAAGAGCTTCGGTCCACTTTCTTTAGTGAACTAAAAACTGACATTGCAGGAATCGTAGGTGAAATAAAAGATCTTCATAATTCACATAATGATCTTCTTCAAGATAACGAACGAGTCAAGATTTCGAGATATTTAAAAAGTCTATGACAGAAACAGAGAGCCAAGTATTAGAACTTCGATCTCAAATTAGTAAGCAACAACAGTGGGCGCGACTATCTAACATTGAAATAGTAGGCTTGCCTCAGACATCATCAGAATCACTCATCGACACTGTTGTGAAGATTGCTAAATATGCTGGCATTGATCTGAAACCGGATCAAATTGAGTTTATACATCGCGTACAGCCATTTCTGAAAAAAGCTGACAAACCAAAATCAATCGTAGTAAAATTCAAGGAAAGAGGTATTAAAGATCACATTATATCCGGTGTTCGTAGGAAAAAGGGAATCACTACATCAGATGTTGGGATGTCCGGTACATCTAAAAGCTTTTTTATCAATGAACATCTTACCCCAGAAAATAAATACACATTAAGTATGGCTAAAGAATATGCATACAAATTTGTGTGGGTTAGAAATTGCTGCATTTGTTTAAGAAAAAACGAATTGTCTCCTGTCCTAACAATAAATTCTCAAAACGACCTTACAAAGATAATTTAGGGTATTCTACGATAATTAATATTTTTTTGGTTTGTATATAAATAATACAATACATTGGTTTGTACTGTTCTAATTATGTATTAAGAATTAATTTCTTAAACTGGTCAACACGATTACATGATATCCACAAATATTATTGTCATGTACAATTAGTTATGATTACTTTTACGCAATACGGAACAAATACACATACATCAATAAATACAATACACACACTTGCCATCACGAACCTACAAATAACACACAATTATAAATCTATCCTTGTGTTTGCAGAAGACTATATATTTACAATAAATCGAATATGCGACATTCTTTTAGTAGAATGCTTATACAATCCCACATCTGTATTATTGTATATTAAAGGACGTAAACATCAATATTATGGAAAGTTATGTTATCAGTCCCCACGCAATTTAGGCATAATAAGAGTCATTTTAATTATACTGTTTTTAAAGTCTAATCGCTATGGTGACTAAGCCACTACGTCTAGTATACCAGAATGTACGGGGACTAAGAACTAAAACAAAAGAACTTCGTCTTAACATTTTAAAAATGACTTTGATATTTATTTTGTGTCGGAAACTTGGTTAACAGAAGGTTTATATGAAGGTGAACTTTGTGATAAAAGGTATACAATCTATCGCTGCGACCGCAGTAAAGCTACGTCTGCCAAGAGAATTGGAGGAGGAGTCATGATATGTGTAATTAATTCTCTGCATGCTCAGGAAAGACCCGAATGGGCTGTACCTGGTGTTGAATGTACTTGGATTACAATACCAAGCCAGACTATTGATACATCTGATAAAAAGGATTTACACTTGAGATTTATATATATCCCGCCCGATTCTCACCAAACTTTTAGACTAGAGGCCGTTATTGCAAAATTAACAAACATTTTCATTGAATGTCCGAAGGACCATTATATAATTGCTGGTGATTTCAACCTCGCTAATAGAAATTGGACGTCTGAAGGTCCTATAGTACTTAAACAAGGCCTTGTAGATTTGCAAAGCGTCACCCGCAATTTTATTGAGACATGTAACATAGCACTACTCGAGCAGTATAATAATATCAAAAATGTTAGCGGCAACACTTTAGATTTGATTTTTAGCGACACACCAATTGTTGTTAACGCAACCAACTTTCCATTAATTAAAGAGGATGTTTATCATCCATGTTTATATATAAATGTGTCAGATTTATTATTACCTCGTTTGCGTCTTAGTCCACTAAAAATATACAATTTTCGGAAAGCAGATTATGGAAAAATAAATAGCTTGCTTAAATTACATAACTGGCAAAATATTGATCTCTCAAAGTCAATGGATGATGCTTTGAGTATTTTTAATGGAGAACTGAATAAAATAATAAGTAGTTGTGTACCCTTTACTATAAAATCTGATTCAACAGCTTTTTCGATATGGTATTCCAAATCATTAATACATATAATAAAGGACAAATTAAAAGCACACAAGAAATGGAATAAATACAGTAACCCCTGTGACTATGATGAGTTCTCACTTTTACGTGCTAGACAAAAAGTTGTGCAAAAACAATGTCACGATCTTTATCTGTCTCACATGCAGCAACTAATTCGCTCTAATCCAAAACAACTATGGTCTTATTTGAAATCATTGCGAACTCATAGTTCAGAGTATCCTAACAGGTTAACCTTAGGTGAAAAACAGTATAACTCTGAACATGAAATTTGCAATGGTTTTAACAATTTTTTCCAAAGTGTTTTCACAAATTGTAATTCACTCTTGGATAACGAAGATTTTTCATCAAACATAGTAACATCAGTTGGGATGGATAACTCAGAGCTTAAAGAAGAAAGTGTATGTAAAATTTTAAAATCTCTTATAACCAACAAAGGTCCTGGAAGTGATAATATTCCACCACTTCTTTTTAAAAATTGCGCAGAAAATCTAGCAAAACCAATAACTTATTTATTTAACCTTTCACTTAATAAATATTGTTGTTTTCCTACAAAATGGAAGAAAGCCCTTATAGTGCCAATACATAAAAGTGGAACTAAACTGGAAATTCAAAATTATAGACCTATATCTATTTTAAACACATTAGGCAAAATTTTTGAAAAATTAATTTATAAAACTGTTAGTCCTCTAGTTTTTAAATCAATACCAACTCAGCAGCATGGATTTATGAAAAAGCGATCCACGATTACTAATTTATCTGTGTTCACAGACTATGTACTAACTAGTATGGACAATAAACAGCAAGTTGATGTTATATATACTGATTTCGAGAAAGTGTTTGATCGTGTGGATCATATTATTTTGATGCAAAATATTTATTTTCTTGGTATACGTGGTAACTTGCACAGATGGTTTCAGTCTTATATTACAAATAGGATGCAAGCTGTAGTAGTGGGTCGATCTCGTAGTGATTTTATTAAAATACCTTCTGGAGTTCCACAAGGATCAATTCTAGGTCCACTACTATATAACGCTTATCTATTCGACATTGGAAATTGTTTTAAATACTCAGAATTTATAATGTTTGCTGACGATAAGAAAATTTACTTAAAAATTAAATCAGAAACTGACTTTATAAATATTCAACGTGATATTATTACTCTTGAGAATTATTACAAAAAGAACAAAATTACAGTTAATGTCGATAAGTGTGTAACTATCAGCTTTTCACGTAAATTAAAAACTATTAACTTTCAGTACTATATAAATAATATTCCTATTAAAAAAGTTGACAAGATCAGGGACGTGGGTGTTATTCTTGATCATAAGCTGTCTCTGAATGATCATATAGATGTAATTGTTAGTAAAGCATATAAACAATTAGGCTTCATAAAACGTATATGCGAACCATTCAAGGATGTAGAATGTATTAAAGTCCTGTACTTTACGTACGTAAGGAGTATTTTTGAATATGCTTCAGCTATATGGTCACCTCAATATAATGAACATATAAATAGTATTGAAGCCATCCAAACAAAATTTGACAAATTCTTATGCTACAAAGATTTTAAACAATTTACAAACTACGGTGACTTATTTCCATTTAGACTCTTTAGAAGTTAGGCGTCGACAACATGACATGATGTTTTTGCATGCTATACTATCGAGTTATATTGATTGTCCCGATCTTTTGGGTTCTATATCACTACGAGTGCCAATATACTGCACAAGAAAAGCACCGCTGCTTGCTGTCTCACATGCTAAATCCAATTATGCACAAAATTCAGTACTATGTCGCATTGCTAGAACCTATAATGATATATATGATACGATAGACATATTTCGTTATTCACGGAATTTATTTAAAGGTGAAATTATAAAATTATATTGCGCTATTATGTGAACAACAATATTTAAAAAGGTATAAGCACGTAAATATGCACGCACAAGAATAGCAAACACGCGCATACATACGCTCACTCACACACAATCCCTCATTCACACACCCACACAGGCATATACATACATCTAAGTCCGCAACACACGCACTCACGTATAGTTTTAGGGCCAGTACGGGATATATGTTTTTGTTTTATTTATATAGCTATCATTACTAAGTATCAATCACTTTGTTATATTAGAGAAATTCTATTTTGGCTGTAATTATTACATATTATAAGTTATTTTATAAAAACCCATGTAAGCTGTTGAATTTCCAAATAAATAAATAAGTAGCCTAGGACCATTTACGCAAAACTCCACATGGAATGGTTACAGTTCTACGCCAATACTTTCATTCGTTTCGAAGACATTGAGCTATATATATCTATGTATATATTTGATCACATATTTCGTATGACACTCAATTTACAGTGGTAGGAGAACTTATATAAAATTTGTGACAAACGTATTTCTACTGCAAAGCTTTCTTTGTATTGCAAAGCTTCAAACGAAAGAATATGGAATATGGTGCATAGTATTCAATTTCAGTTAACGTTTCGGCGCCTCAAAAATATACAACACAATAAGTATTTACTACGCGATAAATACTTGTCAAAAATGACGTCACCATTGTTGATTTGCATACGAATCGTGAAGTAAAATGGTGAATATTGCATTGCGCATTTTGTGCCGAATACCGGTGCAATACGAACACAATCGAAATCAATAAAGGTAGCAGACGACACTTTAGTGTTGTGCATTATTTATCGAGCATTGTCTGACTGAGTCCCAGATGATTCGGCGAACTTAACTATACATAACCCTCAATGTAGTTCATCACCAGTGATTGATCGAATCGTAGTTTTATATACTTTTCTTCTATGTATGGTTATTATATTTTTCTTTTATTTAATTACTAACCACTGCCCTCGACTTCATCCGCATAGTAATAGTTACTTTGGGCAAACGTTAATACGCAGCGGAAGCTCTCAAGGGGAAAAAATGCCGATTTTACAACATTTTTATTGGTGCTTCGCTCCTATTGGTCTTAGCGTGATGATATGTGGCCTATAATATTCCTCGATAAATGAGATATATAACATTGAAAGAAATTTTCAAATCGGACCAGTAGTACGTAAGATTACCCTCAACAACGTCACAAACTCACAAACATAACCTCTTTATAATATTATTATTGTTATTATTATTATTAATTACAGTATAAACTTCTTAGATAAGTTAATACGATACGTTGACTGACGTACTAATATCTAAATTAAAAAAGATATTCCTTAATCTGAGTTCTTTTTACAAGTGATTGCTAGATATTTATCTATGGAAATACTATTCTTTGCTCGTGCTTTGAGTTGTGTTAATGTCTAGGGAGCCCTTGAGTGCGTTGCTTGCGCGATACGGTGACACACAAATATACATCACCGCTACAACACTACACGATCACCCCCACACACGTGCACGCTTGCACGGTTACACATTAAAGTTAAAGGGTTTACTTTTTTCCTTATCGAACTGAAAAACTCTCAATTTTCCGATAATAAATATACGGAGGAGTTGTTGAGGCGTGTATGCTTGGTACACATATACGTTTCAACAACTCATACACATATGAATAGTTAGCTAGGTTAGCTAAGATAGGTCGCGATTTTGCATGCAACAGGCAACAGCCAAGCCGAGGTGTGCCGTGCACCCTTGAGCTGGTTGCCAAAGTAAAGTCGGCTGAGTGCCTTAAGCGCTCACCTTAGTAGTCCGGTGAAGCTGTTAAGACCTTGCTGGGTCAAAAGCGTAGTCATTTCGAAAAAAAAAAAAATTGTGTTAATGTCGATTTGATTTATCTCTCGGGAGCAGTACCTTTAACTTGATTAAAGATTCTGCACCCCTGGTGACGTGTATATTAATGATATAATGATTATCATATGATTATTTAGGGTCTCAAAGCGTAGCGAACAAACCTACATTCCCTTTTATAATATTACATAGTATAGAAGTAATGACAACGGTGTTCGTATAGATTTATTCCATAAACGTTTCAATATAATAATATGTAAATTAATATTCAATAAGGTTACACATTCTGTGGAAATAACAAATATTTCTATCCGCTTATCTAACCAGAATAATAAAGTTGAGCAATTAAAGTAAGCATATCTATAATAATATTATAAAGCTGAAGAGCTTATTTGCTTGAGCGCGCTAATCTCAGGACCTATTGGGCCGATTTGAAAAATTCTTTTAGTATTAGATAGCTCATTTATCGAGGAAGGCTATATACGGTAAGACCAATACGAGCAGAACATTAATGAAGAATTTTTCAAAATCGAGTTTTTTTAGCCTTAGCCCAAGGTAACTATTCCACGCGGAAGAAGTCGAGGGTAGAAACTAATATAGTTTCCGTTAGTAATTAATCTAAATAGTTTACTAAACAATCCCCATCTATTCTGTTATCAAAATATACCTATTCATTTCGAAGCCCTATTACATCAGAATATATCTAATAAAAATGGTACCTCTCGATGGAAGCTTTTGTGCTATTGTCAACGCTACCTACCTTTTAAGGTTATTCGTTTTCTTTGAAAATACACAACCATTTGCAGGTTTATTTATATGTCCGTGTATGATTTAGATAATGGCTTGACATTTTGTTCAAACTTATATTGATTACTAGGATTAATTCTTTAACTTTAGAATTTTCTGAAGTTTTGAAAATTGCTCGTACAATCGTTTGCTTTAAACTGTCTAATAACTACTCTTAAATCTATATAGGTATTGATGGTAATACAATTGACAGATAATTAATGGGTGTGCCTTTATTTGTGGTTTTATTATTTCATACTTAAGATATAAATTTGCAGGTTAAATATTCGGTTAAAGCATTTGGTCTTTAAAACATATTTCCATTTTTGTGATTATTCCTATAAGTATTAAAAAGAACATGTATATTAAATATTCTAAGTAAGTGTGTTCAAGAAGTACTGGTAACCAAATTTTATATAATACTAGGAGACGCCTGTGACTTCATCCATTATATCACAAAATACCCGTCCTCCCTCCCCACAAATTAAAGGACCACGCGTGGTGGAAAGAGGCGGGTAAAATATTCATCATGAAAAAATACATAGGTGACATACATAAGGTTTATGGTAATCGGTCAAATGATAAACTACCTGATTCTCGTGCGCTTTCTTGAGTACAAAAAAAAAATAATAGTCGATCTTAATTAAAAAAAAAATTGAGTCGTCACTGGACGTTTGGCAGATGTGAAACATCGAAATTGTTCGAATCGAACGAATCTCAATTTCACAAATTACACTATAGGTATATGAGCTTAGTGCGGCAAGAAAGATTACGCACAGTCGCTTGAGTATGCCACCGTAGCGTCGTCGCCACGCCAACAATCGGATTTACCCGCAACTATAGATGTTTCACATCATAAATGTAGCCTACAATACCGATACTAATATATTTGCATTAAATAGTCCTATGCAGATACGTTCAGTACTTTAGTCGTGATTGAATCTCAAATGTAGTATTTTATTATCTATACAGATTAATTGATTTCCATGACTTATTTTTCGTGAATATGACTTGTTACTTCAGGAGAACTACATATTAAACTTTCCTTTGAGTCTCCATATAAAATCGTAATTATATATGAATTGTACGGAAAACTCTATCTACCTGTAATATTAGCTTCTATAATTGGTTTGGATATGCGGAGGTTATCCCAGACAACAAGATACTATTTAATGTTATACGCATAGATTTTGTGAAACTATCGCAATTATTACTTACCGAGCATTTGACGACATTCCTGTTACTTATGATAAAGATGTTTTTTTTTTGTTTTTCGAATGCAATCGCTGTTTACCTGGAATGGTTTTCACAGCTTCACCGAACTATTGAGGCGAGCGCTAAAGGCACTCAGCCGATTTGGGATGTTTGGGCGAATAACTCAAGGGTGCACGGCAAACCTCGGCTTGGGCTGTCGCCTGTTTTGTGCAAAAAACGCGACCTATCAGAGATAACCTAAGCTAAGCTATCTAGATATACGTATGTGAGTTATTGAAACATGCAGGTGTACCAAACATGCGTGCCTCAAAAACTCCTATATGTATTTTGTGTTGGAAAAAATCCTCAAACTATATAGGATAGGATAGGATAAGGAAAAATAAGAGTAGAACTCTTTATTGTTTATTTCTCTGCAAAACAGCGTGTAAGCGTGTAGGCGTGCACGTATGTATAGGTGATGTTGTAGCAGTGATGTAAGGTTTTGTGTTACTGTATCGCGTGAGCAGCGTACTCAAGGGTTCCACGCCGAGGGAACGATCCTAGACTTGAGCTGCTGCCGAGGGGGGCCTAATCTGGTGCAAAGATTTTGACAAATATCCCAACAGTAATTACATAGAGTATAGTATTTCTGAAGACCATTATTAATTTTAGTAATGGTGATGTTATAGCGTGACCTATAGTCACTATTAAATATTTATCGGGCTCCGAAGTTGATACATCGATTTTTTATATACAAATTGAAAGTTTAGACAGTAGTTATATTCATGCAGGATACTCTGCATTCGATTCTCGTTCTAAATAAATTAAAAAAATAGGTGCTTAATATTTGTCCTAATTATCTACAAAAATACAAAAACTATACGCAATCTTCTACGCGTATATGTTAAAACAGTGTCAATGACCATCGGATGACTTTGCTTTCACTTGAAAGTGAACGTGGGAACGGCATGAGCAAAACAGAAGGGTTTATTGTCCGCTTTATTATTGAAGGTTATACTCCGAATCGCCCCGTACAGCTTTCCTGATCATTGTACCTAGGTTTATTACGTTTATGTTTATGCTTTTGAAAATCTCAAAAGAAACTTTAACTTAGGTTATTTTTGTTGTTTATGAGTGTTTGTTTTGATATTACTATTTTATATATTAAATGTAACCAAGAACTATCATCTCTTAAAATACTGTAAGCGACTAACCTAACACCGACCGGTATATTAATAGATTTATTAAGCTTTGCGTTTATTCACGCATAACTCAAAAACTACTTTAATTCAATTACTGTACATATCGAATTGATTTAAATAATCTAGAACCTAGTTATTTTTATTTATTAGTAGTGGTGGTCCTGTGAGTAAAATTGCACCATAAGAAGGTACACAGACTTTTTTCCATGTGTTGATATATAATTACTATTATATGTATTTCTTTATGATTTTCTTTTCTATATGGTAAAAAGAGTATTGAATACAAATATTGTACATTTTCGACGTGAGATGAGATGAGTAAGATGAATAAGGATTTATAAATAGTAACAGGCAAGCTTGTCAAAAACTACAAAAATAAAAAAGGAGATCGGTTGACAAATAGACAAAGTAGAAAAAGGTATGAAGCTGTATTATTACCTTCGTCTATTTATACATAGAAGGTTTTTTTAGTTACCAACATTATAAATCGATATCTTCTTTGCGTGTTATCTGTATATTTTCATGTATTCTCTATAAGCATAAAATATAAATTCCAACCTACGTATTACCGCGATATTGGACAATACACTTTTATTTCAACAAAAAGACATTGTGACCCGACTCTCATGCATATTTTAAACGGTACGGTCGAACCGCGGTCTTTTCCTACGTTAAAATCTATTTGCTTTATATATCGTATTTCCTTATGACTCCCGGATATAAAAGGCTTTTCTAAAAATAAATAAATGTAGCAAATTGCTTTTGAAAGGGTTTTTGTATGTATATATGACTATATACTTCATACAATTACAAACACTATACAATTTATTTCTTCCAAAATATATAAAACGGAGAAACATAAAACCGTTTAAAAAAAGGTTAGATCATTGCCAATTGTCTGTTTTCAAATATTCTGGTTTTGCATGATTAGTTAGAACTTCGTTTCTTTTAATTTTTAATGTATCTTAAGAATATTTTTTGCTAGCAGATTTGTTCGCGTTAAGGTATATTTGATCTGTCTGCCGGTTTTTTTTTCTGGATTAAGGTACTCTAATCCTTTTCTGTATCCCTGTTAGTTTGTATGCAAAAGGTTATGGTGATGGGTTAAATAGTTCAGGCGTGAAAATGTAACAAACAAATAAGCATTCGCATTTCGCATGTTGGTTAAAATATTCGCCTTCTAAAGTTGATTCTAATTGATATTTTCAGTCGTTAGAAAATAGAAATTAAATCACTTATGGCGATTGCAGTAATTTTGTAACTAGCGTTATTGTCAATTGTTTTAACGTAAATATTAATATTCGTCGTTATCTGTTTTAATGTATTTACATTTTGTACGTTTATTTACTACTAAATGTGTTATAAAGAAAAGTAAATTAATTATAAATATAAAACTTTAAGCATAAAACGTTAATAAATCTCTTAAACCTTTTAAAAAAGCGAAATGATTAAATAACATTTTTAAATATAAAATATGAAGTGAAAAGTTTTTATGTAGGTTATTTTCTTATAGATAAAGTACTCTATAATGTAGCAGCTTTTCCTCACGACCACATTAAATAAATATTAGATCCTAAAGAAATACTTACCTTAAAAGATTTCAGCCTGAAAGAAAAACCATTTATATCGAAACGTAAAGTTCCACATAAAATACAAATATCGCTTAGCTTATAATATCCCTATTGTAGTGAAGAGAAATGATGAGAATATATTTACTGTAATAATTGTGTTTTTAATTAATTATGACCATCCTCATTTAGTGTAACATAGAGGAATATTCTAATAATTAATCCTACATTTGAAGCGTTGTCCATCATTCGTTATACTGGGTAAAAGTTAAAAGATTAGCAACATTCATGTAAATGATAGTTCATTGTCACATTTAACATATAAAATAATAATCTAAAAACAAACATTAATAAACAACAAAGAGAACCGTAGTTAACGTTTGTTCTAAGGATATTAAAAATATGGATATAAAAGTGATACATTCAATGAACGAAAGTGAAAATGAATCGCAAGAGCATATCTGGGGTGAATAATTTTAATGTTACGTAACGCGTAAACTATTCTTTTCAACGATCAATTAACTGAAGCACGGTTTGGCGACTGCATGCGGAGCGGGTAGCGGGAGGGGCGTGGTAACACGTACACTAGCGCGTAATATAAACTAAGAGTTAGGAGTGTTCCTCTAGATAATTAGGTCAAATATTAAACATCTTTTGTATCATAGAAGGCAAACGAACAACGGCAAACCTGTGGTATGTCATGTATGTAATATAGTCTAAATATCATATATATTTGTTAAAAAAATAAACCAGATCGAGTTTCTTGCCGGTTCTTCTCGATGACTGGGTTGTTTTCAGAACCGGTGGTAGTTTTTGACGTTCATAAGTGCCTTATTAGTGCCTAAACTGAATAAAGTATTTTTGATTTTAATTCTGATTTTGACCTGATATTAAGTGATCAACACCGTCCATAGACACTTGCAATAACAGGGGAGTCGCAGGTGCGTTGCCTGCCTGTGTTGGGGAGGGTGGGAGTGGGAGGGAGAAAGGGAAAAGGGGAGGGGCAAGGTGAGGAGAGGTGGGCTGCTGGCGCCCTCACTGACTGAACGAAACACACAATACAAGCACTGTTACTTCACGTCGGTTTACTACCCCTGGTACCCCTGGGGTGGTATTACCCCTGTCGAGCCGACCCATTCATGCTGAAACCATTAATAGCTACAGTACTTTTTAAATTGATTTAGAACGGGAAGCGAGTACATAACCTGTGTAAATATTGCAATTGACTAACCATTCACACGGTACACTCATTTCATATTTTAATCTGTGAATTTGGATATAGCATGAAATATGTAACACAGGTGAGTAGCTTCAATGTCTTTAAGGAAATCGCGAAATTAAATTATATAATAATCAAGAATGATAATAATATTACGATATACATATAATATACCAATAGTACATTATAATTGTAACATTATAATTGTACGAGTATCGTTTATTGTAACCAGAATAAATAGGATTAAGAATGCGTACGTCAGAGAAAGTCTGAAAATAGCAATAATGACAGAGAAGTTAAGGGTTGGTAAGTCAGCATAATAGGTACGGGCTTATTCTCAAAAGAGATATTCATCTAACTAAAATAGTTTTGAGTATGAAATTGGACGAATATAGTAAAGGAAGACCGAAAAAGGTATGGATGAATTGTGTGAAAAATAATTTGCTTATAAATAATTTGAATATTGAGGAGGCATCTGACTAGAAAGAGTGGAAAAAGAAAACATGTTGTGGCAACCCTACTTAAGTAGGATAAAGGTAAGAAAAAGAAGATTTATCATAACCCATAACCATAAATCATAATCCTGTCTTTGAAAGATGGCACTCATTAGGAAGATTATAACATAAAAATATACTTTAAATTTGTGACAACAATAAGCTGGAATGTTTATCTGAGTTAAATGTAAGACATTTAAGAGGAATATTTTATACACGTTAAAAACAATTACAATATTATTATTGAAAGGTTTTAAAGGTAAAAATACAGATTGTCTACAAACTCTAATTAAAAATTTTCCATTGCATATATATAAATAAATACAGCTAATATTGTATTTTAAAATTAATATCCAACATATTAACTTCAGAATGTAAACTATTAATTAATAAAGTTAGACAAGACATATTTTGATATCTAAATCAACAAGTAGTAGGCGCTGAAATTTCAAATTGTAATTTAGACGTGTTACTGACATCAATATTGTAGCTGGAAATTTAACACTATAGAGGTAATTTCACGATTTAAAATACAGTGTAAGTATTATGTGACATTACATAAGCTTAAATTATATTATTTTATCATAATATAATACAACATCTATCTTCTACTGCAGAAAAAAAGGAATTACGCTTAACATACAAAATAAATGAGAAATAGTAACATTATTTGGAAATAACATAAATATTTTCATGCTTTCCTTTTAATAAAATTTTAGCTTTAATATAGCTAAATAACCACTTGCGATTTAGTCCACATTAAATTACAATATAACGCTTAGTAACAATATAATCATAACCAATATTATAAATGCTCATGTGCTTTTGTTTGTTTCTTTGTGACGCTGTCACGCCTTAATTATCCAGCAGATATTAATCAAATTTAGCGTATATGTTGCTAAGAGTACAGACAAGAATTATAGGCTACCTTTTATTCAGTAAAATCTATTATTCCTGAGGAATAAGTCAAATCTACATTAAAGTGAGCGAAGCTGCGTGCAAAGAATAGTATTAGAAATTTAAATAAAAGCCAGAGGAATATCTTTCTCTATATAACTGCTACATTTTCATAACAGTCCCTTAATATCGAAATTTAATTAACGTATACCCAATAATATAAATCATCTGCTTTTATAAAATATTCTGGGGCTTTTCCAATTACTTAACATAACCCACAAATTCCTTATATAAATTTGAATTCCAATACGAATAACAACAATATTTACTATACACAGGCTTGGATCAAGACGAGCTATTTCAGATGGTACGACAAGATCGTACTATCACAGAATACCTGCATAACTATGGACTGGAACTGGCATGTTGATGGCCACGAGACATTCTATTGGAAAATTCTTAGTGCGAGAGAATAATTCTGAGCTGTCTAGGCAGAAATACTGTCAGACAATTATAACAAGAATAATGTCAAAATGAACTATGAAGATCCCGATGATTTTCGAAGTGAAATTTTTTTGAGTTGAGAAGTAATTTACAGTTGAGTAGTTAAGTAATTATTAAGTTAAGTAATTATTTAGTACCAGAAAAATTTATGCGTTCGCGTCACCGATGACCTCGACATCTTAGTGACTTTTTTTTCTCGAACTAACTAGGCTATTGACCTAGCAAGTTCTTAACAGCTTCACCGGACTACTAAGGCGAGCGCTCAAGGCACTCAGCCGATTTTATTTGACAACTGGCTCAAGGGTGCACTGCACAACTCGGCTTAGACTGTTGCCTGATACGTGCAATTCGCGACCTATCTGATCTGATCTAAGCTAACTATTCATACATGCCTTGTGCCCCTCCTCGACCAGCAGGGGAGAAGCCTGCTACCGCTGCGGCGCTGTGGGCCATAAGATGGTCGAGTGCAGGGCGGAGGCGGCCCGTTGTGCCATCTGCGCAGATGCCGGGAGGCCCTCTGGGCATGTAATGGGGAGCCGCATGTGCAGGCCCCCCATCATGAAGGGCAGGGACCCCCACGTAATGGGAACAGGTCTAAGGGTGGCCGCCACCAGGCAGGAAGAAGTTGCTATGGATCACTGATGGAGCACACCATACGCAACTTCCTCCAGGCGAACCTCAACCACTCCGCCGCTGCACAGGATTTGTTCGTGCAGTCAGTGGCGGAGTGGGGTATCGAGATCGCGGTCGCCGCGGAGCCGTACTACGTTCCCTCCCAGCCGCAGTGGGCTGGGGATCAGAATGGCTCCGTGGCGATTATGGCCGGACGAGGTTCGCCCCTGGCGGTGAGAGAGAGAGGTGCCGGGTTCGTGGCAGCCGTCTGGGGAGAGTACGCCATTGTGGGGGTGTACTTCTCCCCTAACAAGCCCCTATGGGAGTTTGAGGTGTTCCTCGGCTCCCTGCAGGGAGCTGTCAGGCGGCTGTCGCCGCTCCCCGTGGTCCTCGTGGGCGATCTCAACGCTAAATCGAGGACCTGGGGAGCGGCAGCCACGGACCCGAGGGGCATGGCCGTTGAGGAGTGGGCAGCTGAAGTAGGGCTGTCCCTCCTCAACCAAGGAGACGTCCATACGTGCGTGCGACAGAATGGGGGGTCTGTGGTAGACCTTTCGTTTGCCACCCCGTCTGTCGCACGTCGTGTCCGGAGGTGGAGAGTGCTTGAGGAGGTGGAGACTCTATCGGACCACCGATATATTAGGTTCGAGGTCTCCACCTCCCAAGCCGGAATTAGCTCTCGCCCCCGGAGGGGCGCGAGGTTCCCCTGCTGGGCGGTGAGCCGCCTCAACCGTGAACTAGCGGAAGAGGCCGCCATCGTCCAGGCGTGGGCCATGCCCCCCCCCGCAGGAGGATGTCGACGCGTCTGCAGCCCGCCTCCGTGGTGCCCTCACGAAGGTCTGCGACGCGTCGATGCCACGGAACGTACACCGCCCAAACAAACGGGCGGTGTACTGGTGGTCGCCGGAGCTCGCCGATCTTCGGGCGGCCTGTTCCGCGGCCAGGCGGCTGTTCGGGCGCAGCCGCCGACGGCGGCACCGGGACCCCGAGGAGGAAGCCCGGCTGTATGGCAGCTACAGGGAGTGCAGGAAGATCCTGCAGGCTGCCATCAGCCGGGCGAAGGAAGCGGCATGGGAAGAGTTGCTGTAAACGCTGGAGGGGGATCCTTGGGGGCGCCCTTATCGGCTCGTACGCAACAAGTTACGATCCTGGGCGCCCCCGGTGACGGAGACCCTCCAGTCGGAGGTGGTGGTGAGGGTCGTGGGAGAATTATTCCCCGACCCTCCGCTGCTACCGGCTCCTCCCATGCCTCCACCTCGGGCGGAAGTTGGGGAGTTGCCTGACAGTCCTCCCCCAATTACAGAAGAGGAGATGGGGAGAGCTGTCGAGCGCCTCCTCAACCGGCGGAGAGCGCCCGGTCCTGACGGGGTCCCGGGCCGGGTGCTCGGCCTTGCACTGGGCCATCTTCGGGGGTGGCTTCGGGAGCTGTTTGATCGGTGTTTGGTAGTCAGGCAGTTCCCGAAGCTCTGGAAGCAAGAGCGGCTCTGCCTTATGGCGAAGGAGGGCCGCTCTGCCGACTGCGCGTCCGGGTATCGGCCCCTCGACCTATTGGACGACGTCGGGAAGGTGCTGGAAAGGGTCGTCTCTTCCCGAGTCGTCCAGCACCTGGAGGGAGTGGGGCCAAATTTATCGGACGCGCAGTTTGGCTTCCGGACAGGGCGTTCCACTGTGGACGCCTTGTGCCTCCTAAAGTCGCTGTCGACGGAAGCGACCTCCCAAGGGGAGAGGGTCTTGGCGGTGTCCTTAGACATCGCCAACGCCTTCAACAGTCTGTCGCACAGTGTCATACGGGAGGCTCTCCGATATTTCGGAGTGCCCCCGTACCTGCGGCAGCTGTTGGAGGCGTACCTGGAGGACAGGGAGGTCGCCTACGTCGACGGCGACAGGCGGATGGTCCGGCGAGCCACAAGGCGGGGGGTTCCACAGGGGTCGGTGCTAGATCCGCTCCTGTGGAACATGGGCTACGACTGGGTGCTCCGCGGCGTGCTCCCATATGGAGCGCGTCTAATCTGTTACGCGGATGACACCCTAGTCGTAGCCCGGGGGGGGAATTGGAAGGAGGTGGAGTGCCTGGCCACGATGGCCACAACCCTCGTGGTCAGGCGCATAAGGAGGCTGGGCCTCAAGGTGGCCCTCGAGAAGACTGAGGCCCTGTTATTCCACGGGCCTCGGCGGGGGCCACCTCCTGGGGCTCACATAATGGTGGAAGGCGCCCGGATCAGGGTGGGGGCCAAAATGAAGTATTTGGGCCTCACCCTGGACGGGCGCTGGCGGTTCGAGCCCCATTTTGCGGGGCTCGGTCCGCGAATTGCTGGGGCGGCGGCGGCACTCGGCCGGTTGCTCCCCAATATTGGGGGGCCGGGTGCCGGGTGCCGGCGACTTTTCATGGGAGTCGTGCGGGCGATGGCCGCCTACGGGGCACCGGTCTGGGCAGACGCCCTCGGTGCCGCCAACGTGCGCACGCTGCGCAGTGCGCAGCGCACGGTGGCACTGAGGACGATCCGGGCGTACCGGACGGTGTCCTCGGCGGCGGCCTTTGCGCTCGCCGGCTGCCTTCCTTGGGAGCTGGAGGCAGGTGTTCTCGCCGCTGTGTACGAATTCACGGCGGCGAGGAAACGTAGTGGGGAGCCTCCGGCTCCCAGGGAAATATGGTGGAAAAGACGGCAGCTGCGGGAGGAGGCAGTCGAGAGGTGGATGCAGGACCTGGCGGACGCGCGCTACGGAACGTACACCGTTGACGCCGTCCGACCGGTCCTGCGGGAGTGGATTGGTCGCAAGTGGGGCTCCCTGACGTTCAGACTGGTGCAGGTGCTGACTGGACACGGTTGTTTCGGGTGGTACCTGCACCGGATCGCTCGCAGGGAGCCGACCGCCGTCTGTCACGAGTGCGGCGCTGAGGTGGATACTGCGCAGCACACTCTGTCTGAATGTGCTGCATGGGAGGTGAAGCGCCGCACTCTGGCGGTGGCGGTAGGAGAGGATTTGTCGCTGCCGAGCGTGGTTCTGTCCATGCTCGGCAGCGAGCAGGCATGGCGAGCAGTGGCCTCCTTTTGCGAGGAAGTCATCTTGCAAAAGGAGGCGGCGGAGAGGGCACGCGAGGCGGACCCACTCAGTGGGCGTCTTCGCCGTCAGAGGACCGGCAGGAGGAGGCGGCGCTTTGCCCAACTCCTCCTGCCACCGTAGCCGGACCTGAGGGGATGTAGTCGGGGGGCTCATCCCCTCATTGCACAGGTCTGGCGGACGTGGGGGGGCAGCTGGTGTGTGCCCAGCTGCCTCTCGATAGGTAGGAGCCCGGCGGCTACCTTCCGCCGGGTGGACCGTTGGGGCGGCTATATAAGGGGAATAGCATAGAACGATCCCTTGCCGCCCCAACATCACGGTCTGTCGGTACACCGTGGGGTTTTAGTCCGTGCGAGTCGGACATATCCCACTCTCTCCCCCGGGAGGGTGGATATCCATAAGGGATTTCCCCACGTAAAAAAAAAAAAAAAAAAAAACTATTCATACATATATGAGTTGTTGGAAAATATATGTGTACCAAGCATACATACCTCAACAACTCATATATATTCCGTATCGGATAATTTTCTTAACTATTTTAAGAATTTACTTAACTTGACTGTTCGATAAGGGAACATCCTAGTGACGTATTATGCTCGCCTCAAATTAGCGACGCGTAACATAGCGGCCTGTGCACATGGAATGTAGATATTTTGAATTGAGCTACAAAATCCATCATATATTTGATTAATTGATGAACTTTATAAAACTGTATATAATTATGCTCGGAAAGTAGATAGATATGAAAAACAGACTAATGTTAAGAATTTCAATTTACAAATTATGAAATTTTATACATTTTATAAAAATGTCCTAGTTGATCCGTGTCCATTTCGCTGGGCGGTAAACATTTTACTTGTGATGAAATTATGAGTGTGATTCGGTTAGAACTGAGTGCTATGAATTTTGATAAGAATTCTTAGTTGCTGTTGATAATATGACCAATAAATATCACTTTTTATTTTTAATAGAAAAAACTCCTTTTTGTGGTTTAATTATAAAATTTAGACATACCTATACTTTTTTGTAGGCATTAGTCTTTTAATTTTTCGGATTAATATATATAGCCTCACAAATAACGTGACTTCCGACTGGTAAAATAATTTTCAAAAAAGGTCTAGTATATCCAGATCTTACTCCCTACAATGTCACAAACTAATAAATGTTACCTCATTATAATATCAATATTAAGTATTAATTAATGATAGCTTTACAAACATATACGGTGTTATTACAAAAAAGTTAAACACGTTTTGAACGCTTGCTTTAAAAAGATCTCTCGGTGAGTGTTCGCCGTCTTGCTCTGTTGTCTCGCTTTGTTTAGGTTAGGTTAGACTTGCGAAAAAAGGATAACGCGATCTTGCTTTGGGCGAGCGCGGTATATTTCGGACGAAACCTTTTTTAAACCAAGTATTTAACTTTTTTGTAATAACACCGCTTATGTCGTGTATTTGTTGTACAAACCACAAAACCTATACCCCACAGACAAAAACTTTATATTGCAACTATTGTAAGGTACGTTAGTAGGTTTGAATTTTCGAAGCATCCAATGACCTGAAGGTTTTGATGAAAAAAAAAAACATGTAATAAAATCATAGCAGGGTCTTATAAGCTTGCCTGGCTAACTTACCACTTTAGAGTTGAAATAATGTCGCCAAGCATTTAAAGATGTGGTCCAGTTAAGGGCAACTTAACACTTAAGGGCTAGTTTTCTCTAAGCTTAACGTGTTTACGATCTTCAATCACATCGTCATTTTACGTCAGTTGAGATTGTGTACAAATGGAAAAACTAATAAAATTAAAAAATATATTAAAAGTTTAAACTTAGCCGTGTCCACATGCAAATGTAATTAGAAAACAGCTAAACTTTCACACATGAAACTTTTCAGAACATAATCTACGAAGCCAGTCTATACTGATATTATAAGAAGGTAAAGTTTGTGAGTTTGTGACGTTGTAGGTGGTAATCTCAAGAACTGCTGGTTGGATTTAAAAAAAAAACAGTGTTACATAGCTCATTTATCGAGATAGGTTACAGGCTATATATCATCTCATCTCGCTAAGACCAATAGGACTGGAGCACCGATGAAAAATATTTCAAAATCGAGATTTATCTTCCACTTGACAGCTTCTTCTGCGTGTTATCGTTGGCCCAAAGTAACTATTACAACGCGGACGAAGTCGCGGGCAGGGGCTAGTCATTATATATTTCTATAAAGGCTTCCTAGTATAAATATTTTTTATCCAAACATTCATATATTCCATATCTCATATCCATCGGTTTCTATATCATTTCGTAATTTTGAAAACTAGATTGGATCTCGAATCATATTCGATATCATGACACAATGTTGAATTTATACTACAGGTGAAATGTATTTGCTGATATGTCCGTTGTTGTTCGGATGCATTTATTACGTACAATATAAGCTTAGACTTGATAGAGATTCCGGTCCATTGTTAGATATCAATAGGTCTCGTTAAGGTTCTGGAATGGCCCTCGGCCGACTAACTCCGTATCCCTTTTGTTAGTAAACGAGCCCTTGATCGATCTCATAACAATGGGCCAATTTCAATGCTAGTTCGGCAAGCTTATTTCCAAACTATCTTTAGGTTTGGTGCATTCTATGGGCGGTAGTTAAACTTCATAATCCCTTTAATATAAGTCGATATACTATATAACTTACATCGGTGGTTTTAGAAAAATGTTACAGGAGTTTTTTTACATATTGCAACAATTTTTGTAAATTTATCCCCAAAGAAAAAAATGAGTGTGTGTAATAGTCACACGCGATAGAAGTAAATTTTTTAAATATTTTTGATATTGTCAATAACTCGTTTATAAACAAATCAATCAAAAATTTTAGAAAAATAAAAAAAAATATTAAATTGAATAATAATATAAATCATACAGCAGAATTAATTATGCATATATGAGCGCACGACCGTGCTGCCATCTGGTTTCAATGTACCAAATTAAATCAAAGCTTCATTATCTATCAACTAATTCGGAGCTTAATTAACACAGGAAATATTATTAGCAACTCTTTATTATAAAGTAAATAAAATATAGAAAAGTACGAACAGGTTTTTTTTTTCTTTTTATATTTTGTATTAGTCTGCAGACTCTTGGTCCGCACCTTTTTTTTGCTTATATGTAGTTTTTTTTTTTACGAACAGGTTACTATGATAAGTAACGAATTAAATTAATTATGAATTAATAGATGTTTTGTCTATGTTTAATTATTACCTAACCGGATGGTACCGAAACCTAAAGAAGTTATACTTCAGTTAAGGTTCTTGTCAATCTTTTTAGCCACTCTAAAAGAGCCGTAAGTCCGTACTTAATATAATATAAACGAGTTTAATACAAATGGAAGGAAAATTGTTATTATAGGAATTTAAAATTGGCATTTATTTATTCTTAAGTCTTCTCAATGTTTTATGTACATATAATACTTATTTATATCAGTACTATATGCAAAGCGGTCAAAAATTTTGACGACTGGTTACATACTTAAATTTCTATTATTGTAATTTGGGAAATTTCTTAAGGTTAACGATCGATAATCACAATGATATATTTCAATGATTTCATTTTTTTGCTTGAGTTTTTTACCTTAACTACAAGAATTACATCGGCCTATATTATTATCGGTCCAGCCGTTTAGGATATTACCCGGAACAAACAGACAGGCAGATAGACCGAGATTTTTTTTTTATTGCATTTTTGTTATCAGTTTCATGTATAATTTCATACCCAATTAGTAAAAAATGTTATTTTGATATTACATACAGGCACTTCATTTTTATTATATGTATAGATAATTAACGAATAATTTATATACCAAGATGGCGTCAGCACTTTCAGGTTTTGTCAATATACAAAATTAATATAAATTTGAGATTATTTTTACTATATATACATGAGGTTCTGCACGCATGTATTATTATTTTGATTAGATATTAACTACTGTAATAAACTCGTGAGTTGAAATATCTATTAATACCTACTTTCGTGATGATCGGTAGAACAGTATGTAA